>JAUMHQ010000069.1:12635990-12659657 GCA_032361165.1 Enteromius paludinosus
TTCTGAATGCCTTTGACAGATCTCAAATGAGCCATTTTAATCTAGATTAAAAAAATTAATCTATGCCCACCCCTAATAAAAATTTTAATAAAATCTATTATTATTATTATTATTATTACTAGCAGATTAAAAAAAAAGATTAAAAAAGATTTTTGTTTTGAGGGATATTTGTGCTTTAATTCAGACATTTTTTTTTATTATAATAAATATCTGAAATAAATAAATGGATTTTGTAAAATGCTTGTTTTCTGCATTAAATAATTTCTGTAGGATAATATGGCAATGAAGACTAAAAGAACCACGGAAATTAATTACATTTTTCAAATATTTTAAATGTGAAAGCATTTATTTAAAATTCTAATATTATTTCTAAATATTACTAACATCCCCAAACATTCTTTTTTTACTGAATAATGAAATAATATCGGAAACTTTAGCAATTTGTTCATTACTGTGGACAGAGTGCAGATGTATATGTATTTTTTGCAGATGTATTTCCCTTCTTTGACTCAAAACATCATGAATGCTCTCTCTGCCACCGGGCAGTGTTGTGGGTTGACACTAGGCTTTTGTATTCACGTTTTCCTGCATAATAACAGAAAGGTGCTTTACATTAATGGTTTGTGGTGTTTCCAGTCAGTAATGTACAGCTTAATCCATTGTACATTATTTTGAAGTCCATGTTAGAATCTGTCATGGAAGTGTTTATTGGTTACTAAAGGTAAATTGGATTTTAAGTTTCTTTAAGTTTACAGTATTTTGCCGCCTTTTTTTTTCTTTCTTTTTTTTCTCACACATCTGTTCATCTGTGTGCAACATAAAGACAAAATGTCACTTTCAGACTTCACCTGGCAACAACACGAGTCCTGCTGTGACCCCTGTCACCTTTTAGTTGGGTCACCTGTTACCCCTCACCCCGACACTTGAGATGTCCCAAGAGAGAGACACACACTCACACACAGCAGACAGAGAGTTCTTTGAGCTTCTGAAACATGTGCGTTTCAGCTCTCATTTCCTCTCTTAATGTTTCTGTCTTTCTTGCATTCACTCTCACAGAGTTACTTAATCCTCCATTTATTTGGGATTGGCTTCATTAGTGTGCTAGATTAGTGTGCTAGATCAATCTCCATTCATTCATCATGGAGAAGGACTGTAGCAAATTCTGTCCTAATAAATATTTTCATATGAATTCACGTCGTTTCAGGCTTGTTTCAAACTCTTGTGTACTTCATGAACTTTATGACTCATCGTTGTCTATTAACATTGGACCGCACAGTCTCCTGCTTAAGGCCTCCACCCCATTATTGCTCTCATGTGAATGACTTAATGTGTTTTAGAGGGAGTATAAACACATTTGAGCTTGTTGAAGAAATGTTGTCCAAGAAAGAGGTGAAATCAGTTGTTTCTTCAGCATCTAACTTACACACATTTATTTAGCCAGTCTCATTAACAATGAGAATTGCTGTGTACCATTGTGATTTGAGTTTTGAGTGATGTAACTGTTACTTGTGTTACATTTATGCCCTCAGTTTTGTTCGCATACACATTAAGTTTCCTTTGAAGTAATAGTGTCTTATACTCGCCGAAGCTTAATGTTATGTATTGTTAAAATAAACACAAAAACATTATTATGTCGTTAAACTAATCTTTAGTGTCACATGAGTCAAACAGCTGTGCTGCCTAATATTTTTGTGTAAACTGACGTTTTTTTAGGATTCTTTGATGAATCAAACATAAAAAAAAAAAAAACCTGTTTATTTAATTAAATATTGAATTAAACATTGCTAAATAAAATTTTAATTTTACATTTTGGTAACAATTTTTATTTTAAGCTGTCCTTGTTATGTATTTACTATTATAATTACAGTTAATTATGCATAATTATATGCAAGTAAGCTAGTAACTCTAACTTTTTTTTTTTTATTGTAATTTATGTATAAATAAAAAAAAAACTATATCTTGACATAATTTACAGATTAGTATTTAAGAAGTTGATTCAGTTACCATTTCAAATTATTTAATCTCATTCAAACTTTAAATGCACCTGATAAAAGTTTTTTAAAAAGATATCTGTTAAAAAAACAATGCATATGCAAATTTATGTTGCTAAAAAATATTAAATCCTTTTTTTCAGGGCAATTTGATTTTATCAGAAAAGAAAAACTTTGCTAAAAAAACAAAACAGATTGCACGGTCGGAATTCCCTGGATGCTAATAAATGTGGATTCCTGTTTTCCAAACAGCTAATCTGAAATCATCAGGTTTTGAGCTCATCACTTCAGAATGTGTAATGATGAGAAAACATGAAATGCAGATCTTTTACAGGAAAGGGCGTCCCAAGTGACACATTCACTGGGAAACTGTAATGAGAATGTGTTTGTTGTATAGGCCTGGGTGTCTTGTTTAATCCATGTCTTTTTTGTTTGTGATGCTCAGGTGATGAGCGAATATGGAGGCTGGGTCGGTGGTGCGTGCCGTGTTTGAGTTCCTGCCCAGCGTCTCTGAAGAACTCCCACTCTTCACCGGAGATGTCATTGAAGTGCTCAGTGTTGTTGATGAATTTTGGCTGCTCGGAGTTAAAGATGGAGTCACGGGTAAAGTCATGCAAGTATTCGCAGTACATTGTGTGTCTGTGATATGGATGTTGATATCTTTTTCGTTCTTTGTTCCTTCAGGCCAGTTTCCCAGCACTTTTGTGGAACCTGTTACGATCCCAAGCACCAAGTCAGGAGAGAATCTGTATGTGTGCATCAATGACTTTAACTCTGTGGATGCAGGAAACTTACCACTAAAGAGAGGTACATACATTATTCTCTTAGTTATTAAACATGTATGACTTTTATACAGGTTCGTTATGGATAATAATACTGCAACAAAGGGAATATGTTAAGAATGATAAATTATGCTGATGCACGATACACTTTTCGTGTTATTCCAAACCTGTATGACTTTCTTTATCAATGCAACAATTCAAGGAGATAATAGACCCCCCCCCCATAATGAGACATTTGTGGAGATTGTGAAGCAAAAAGCAATAATAACAAAGCAGAAAAGTATTTGCATCTCAAAATGCTATCGTATGGTATCCAGAAGACAGAAAATCATGCAGGTTGGGAACATGAGGGTGATTCATAAATCACTTGATTTGACCAGATGTTATTTTTTAACACAAAGACCTTTAATCCATACATAATAACATTTTAGACAGGTGATGACTTAAATCTCTTTGTACTGCCATTTTCTCTTCCCATCAGCATAAATCCTGCTTGCTCAGAGTGACGCTATGTCATATATGAGAGGTATATTTCATTTTATATTTTAGATAGTAGAGCCCTAGATCGTAGATCACCTGTATTTAGCCATAGAAACAGAGAAAACACTTTAAAAGAGGTTTTATTGCTATGTTTGCTGTTTTAGTAGAGGCGTTCATCTGGGTTATCAATCATATTTGTTCCTCATGTATCCAGTTTACTGTCTATTTTGGTCTACATATATATATATATCTATATATATCATCATAGTTTCGAGAAGCACTAATCCCAAGTCACCACTAGAGGTCACTAGTTATGTGTTTATATTGTTTAGAATTAATAATAGTGAAAATGGTCACTAAAACTTTTTTTGTATAACTTTATCTGTAACTACTACCTGTCCTGCAATGTTTTTTTTCTTCTTTTCATTATTTTGGAAAATGTTAAATGTTATGTTACATGTCTGTTTATTGTTGTACATTGCTTTGGATGCTTTTTCATAGTCAGTACAGATCTAATGTGGAAACTGTTATTTGTCCAACATACACTTCCTTTATTTCTATGTGGATGAATTTAGTTTCCCCTTTCATGTCAGTGGGGATCATATATGCTGTTCTAGTTTATGAGTTGAACACAATGGGAGGCGGAGCGTCTTTGTGGAATGTGGCCCTTGTGACCCTAATGGACATTCTGGCTCCTGTTGATGTGCATGTGTGTGTGTTTGCTAAGTGAAACTGACCACACCAGTGACTTAACTGCCATGAAAACTGACTTGAGGTCAGAGGTGAACTTCACACAGCTAAGGACAGCATAAAGAAATACATTTTGTCTTTTGCCCTTGGTGTGAATGAATATATTAACACAATTACTCACCTGCTAGTTAAATTGTCATTTACAATCAATGCATGTAGCAGATGCTTTAGCGTGATCTCATACATATAAAACTAATTCGGAAAATACAATACCTAATCCAACTTAAGCCTTATTTAAGTAAGTCAACAGATTTTCTTATTGGTAATTTTAAGCTTGACAGGAGTCCTTATGTTCTCTGTGTTGTTTGCACTGTTTGGGTGTGAGAAAGTAAAATGCATGGTTATCCTGGTTGAATATACTATTGGGTGAGGGGACGAAGGGCACTGTGGTTGTCAGTCAAAGGGGAAGGTTCAATTGTTGCTCTGTGAACACATGCAGATGGTCATCTTTGCATCTTGCTTTTTTTAAGGGTCTATTGTCAATAGTGAACATTGAATTAAATGAATAGCGTCATTAAATATATAGTTCACCCAAAAATGTTGATGAGTTTTTTTGTGATAAGTTGAACACAAAAGAAGATATTTTGGAGAATGCTAGTAATCAAACATTTGTTGGTCCCCATTGACTTCAGTAGTATTTCTGTACCTACTATGGATGTCAATAAGACCAGAAATTGCTCTTTTGTGTTCAACACAAGAAAGAAAAAAACATGACATTGAATGACACAAGGGTGAGTAAATGGGTGAACTACTCCTTTAATTACTGCACCGGAGTTTTTTGTTTTTAAGTATGAACAAGTTAAAATATGTTGGTGCTATAAGAAAAATACACTTATTTTAATACTTATAAATAAGTATCTTGTTTATCTAGCCATTATCTCTTTTTTAATGTTAAAAAATGTGCTTAGTTTTACTTACTTGCTCGATTTAGCCAACTGAAGTTAAGTAAAATGGCCTAGATTCTGCCATTTGCGTGAAACAACCACATATATTTAAGAAACATATATTGTTTTTTAAGTTTCTATATATATTTTTTTTATAATAGAAAAACCCCCCACAATTTAAAACTCAACAAAGCCAACAAAAAGTTTTGCAGTGCTGTCCTAAATATTAACAGGGCTGCTGCATTCTGAAAAAGCTGCAGAGGTTTTATTAACTTGTTTTTGGAAGCCAGCCAGTACAGTTCTGCAGTTGTTGCTAATGAGAGATACAAATTGGTTTTATTACCAGTATTTTTCTTGAGAATATTTCAATCCTTGTTATCCTAATGCTTAATTTGAAATCTCTTCTTCTGCTGTAGGTGATGTAGTTGCTGCTGAAAGCAGTGTGGATGCTGTGTGGATGAGAGGGCATAATGCATGGGGCTCACGCGGGCTCTTCCCCGTCTCTTGTGTTAAAGAGCTTGAGCTTTCTGGGCAATCCAGGCAGCTGTCAGAGCGCAGCGCGGCCGCCCAAGCCTCTGAGCTACCCCCACATGCGCTGGGCCAGGCCCGTGCCCTCATGAGCCTTCATGCCCAGCTGGACGAGGAGCTGGACTTTCGCGAGGGTGATGTCATCACCATTATTGGCCTGCCAGAGCCTGGGTGGTTCCAGGGAGAGCTGGATGGCAGGACAGGAGTTTTCCCTGAGGGCTTTGTGGAGCTGCTCGGCCCCCTACGCTCACCTCTGGAGGAGCCTGAATCTCAGGACCTGCAACAGTATATGGTTTACAGCATGGAGGAAGAAGAGAGGACAGAGGAGGAAGAGCAAGAGGAGGAAAATCCAGAAATGGAGATTCAACAACAGCAAGAGGAAGAAGAGGAGGAGGAGGAAGAGGGAGCTGTATATGGTATTGCGCTTTATGAATTCCGGGCACTTGAACCTAATGAGCTGGACTTTGATGTTGGTGATAGGATTCGTATCCTCACCTCATTGGAGGACGGATGGTTGGAGGGGCAAATACATGGTAGAAGAGGAGTTTTCCCTCATCGATTCGTCAAGATGGAAGGGCAGCTAAAAGTTGTCCCACAAAGCGAGACTTTAATTAGTGAACCTAAGAGAGAAGAAGAGCGTTACACTCCTGATTATACCTCAACTCAACATGATTGTACAGTGCCAGAATATGAGCAGGAGTGGGCTGCTCAAGAAGACCACACAGTTTGGGACCTGGATTACTTTGAGCGCCGGGAGGAGGAAAGAAAGGATGAGCATGTGCACTACATGCCCTCCGATAAAAGTTCTCAAGGGAGAGGAGCGACTCAAAATCAATCACAGGTTCATCCGCAAGAGAGAAGGCGAGAAAGACCCCCACCCCCTTACACGCAACCTTGCAGGGCGAGTAGCTCAGTCCAAAGTACCAGAACGGGCAGCCCCAATCTGGGTAGACCCCAGCTGCCCCCTAGACCGAGTCTACATGCCCTCAGCAAACGAAAATACAGCACCAGTTCTCAAACCAGTTTACGAGAACCTCCCCCAGCACCCATCTCAAGGAAACAAAGTCTAAATCCGTCCACCAGAAGCTCACCTAATTCCACCTGGACAAGAAACATTGGTAACCATGCATCTCATGACAGCAGAAACCCCTTCAACAGTAAAATCTCTGCTGAGAAGAGCAGGCAGAAGAAGTTAACTAGACACGCAAGCGCCAGTGATGCAGACCTAATATCCCGTGACCTCAGCAACCACTGGCCATTGCCTCAGGAACAGGGTGCAAATGGGTTACCGATGTCTCAGACACTGGAGACTTTGGCTGTGTCAGCTGAGGATCTTGAAGCGAAGCTTTCCCAGCAGCTCATAGAGTTCGAACGCAGCTTGCAGGGTCGTGGCAATGGAGCCACAGACCAGAGCCCATGGGAGGAGGTTAGTGATGGAAGGGGCAGTAAAGTTTCCCGCCACTTCTCTATCATGGACTACAGCAATGAGAACGACATAATCCGTGGCTCCGCCCACTCCCCGTTGGAACGTCTGTTGCCCAGCACTTCCTCTCCCTCTGGCTCCGCCTCCTCCTCTCTGGAGAGACGGAAAACGCTACGCCCACCTCCTCCTAGACCACGGGTCCTTAGGCCACCAGCTCCTACAAACTCGCATTGCCTTCAAACCAATGGACGCATTGCCCCTCAGCCTTACAGACCCGCACGTCCAGCGCCACGCCCACCTCCTCCCTGCCCTCGCACCAACTCTGTGATGCCAGGCCCCCCTCCACCCACCTCCAGCCCATTCTATAACTCACCGGAAGAGAACGAGATCGTCGAAGAGGTGGAAGATGCAGAGGATGCTCTGGAGATGGAGAAAGAAATGGAGAGAGAAAGAGAGAGGGAACAGGAGCAATACAGGTTACTCTTGAGGTTGGAGGAGGTGGAAAGAGACATTGATATGTATTCCCACACGGCCCAGGAGCTGCAGGCCATGCTGGAAGAAGAGCAGGACGAGACTTCGAGACAACAGGCTCTTGAGAATCTGGAGTTCTGCACCTACACCATGGAGACGCTGACCCTGGAACAGCAGCAGCTGCAAGGTAGTCATTTTTTCCTCTCTTTACTCTCACATCTGTATAGGTGTTGTGTTTTTCCTAAATTAGGAAAGGCATTTAACCTTATTATTATAGTGATGCATGTTTCCCACTTGTTTCTCTCTAGGTAATAACTGGTTTATGTCTGTTTCTTGACAACACTAATAATAATGCAGGGAAGAAGAAATGATCAGTTAGTGACAAACAAGTGACAAACCTGCATATTTTCAGAATATGTACTGTATGTGCAGGTATATATATATTATAAATATACACAGAACACACATATTATGCAAACAAAAATTTTATTGATTAATGGTTTAACAGCACTAATAATACTACTACTAATTATTATTTTATTATTCTTTAAATAATACATTTTTACTAGTAGTAGTTATTGTAGTAAGTGTACATTTTTATGAAATACTGTATTTTTCGCACTTTTGAATGAATGGCAGTTGTGTACATTTGACCTGTGCTTTACATGTATTGACCTATTCTGTAAAACTATAAATATAACAGCAGGAAATGGGCAGCAAGTAATTAGTATTTCCACCTAAAGCCACTTCTGTTTGTTTTATACTGGTCAAACTCTTTTAAATAATAGAACAGCAGCTCATTCCAGTTCTAGAAAACAACCTGTCAGCTGCCCGTCGTGTTCAGCCATGCATTGTTTGAATGCATATCAGCATTCATGTTTTTGCAGTATCCACAATAAATCCCCTTTTGAGGTCAATTACATCTTTAACGTTAGAGGTGTTCCTGATGAGTGCTTTCGATATGCCACTGAGACATCACCCGAGACAAAGTTCACTGTACTGGGTGTGTCGATACTTTTATTTATGTTGGAATTCTCCATACCGTGTCTGTCAATATAACTTTTTTCCTAAGAAGTCTGTCATCAGTATCAATTTGCACTGTCTGGTTTCCTCGCATCTTCTAAAGATGTTAATTATATATTACAATATAAATGCGGAATGATAAGCCTCCGTTTTTCTAATGCTTTCTCTAATGCAATGTTATGTAATATTCAACAGTTTCTCATAAGTTCTCTCTGCTTGACCTTCACACCTAACCAGGGAATAGAACACACCCAGACATAGGGACTGAACGCATGATAGGCGGGTCTTTTTCATAAAGGATAGAAACACTTTGTCTTTGCACTGCATTTGTCTGACGTGAGGCATTGTGGCTATGATTCACCATACAGTAGAATGTCATGTAATCCCACTCTGCCAGATCTCAGCAGTTTCTCCCCTTAGTAGATTGTCTGATGTATATGTAGTTGTAATTTAAAAGGTATTACCTTATAATTGCTTTAACATGGGTATATTAGCTATGTGTGGAATGCTGGTCTTGTAGGCTACACTTTTCCCATGTACATATCAAATGCATGGCCTGTTTTTGCACTTGTGGCATGCTTTTTTTTCAGTCTCTACACTTCTCTCTGCATGTCACTATATTCCCAGAATCACTGTCTCGGTTCTCCTACTGTTTTTTCTGGTATAGTAGTGAACATTACTATAGTAATCAAGTCTTTTTTGGAGATCATGGGCAGCAGTAGTTTTAAAGCCAGACTCTGGAGCTCTTTGGTTCAGCCTGTGGTGCGTCTCACAGCCCTTTTTGGCCATGCACTTAGAACCAGAACCACACATGCACCAGGTAAGATTTAAATTGAGATGGAGAGTTTTAAACAGATTGCTTTTGTAATTAGACACTGTTTCATAGCCTAGACAGATATATATATATCTGTATGTGTTCACAGCACATGACACTATTATGTGTGTCACATACACTGTTTGCACACAGCTGTGTACACATCTTGCTAGATAAGTGTAACCTGCTCGCAAGTCACAGCCATCTGTTTTCAAGTATAAGGGACAAGGTATTTGGTTTGAAACTTGGATCGGGTTTTAGATTTGATAATGGGTCAATTTTAAAGCAAGGAGCTGCATCAGTGGCTCGCCAGGAGTGATTATCAGGCATAGTGATGCGTGCTTTTGGTTTGGAGCACTGCCCAAGTCTTGGTGAATATGTGTTTTATTTTACTCGTGTGTCTTGGACTAACTGAAGTGAACTGGAGCAACAGTGTTTGTGTATATGGTTTAATAATCTTTCATTATTAATCATTCTTGCTGCTTAGTTTTTTTTTTTCGTCTTTTTACACCCCATACAATTACATTTTCAAATCAAAATCATTTTTGTGGATTTTGATACAAATGTGTTTACATTGTGCAGTAAACTGATAATTAGATAGTCCCAGTGAGAATAAAAGGGCAGGTAAATATGACCTAAATATAAAATAATTGAATGTTTTTCCTTGATTTCTTTCTAATGAAAAACTTTTTTTTAAAATAACTGAAAGAAACTCAAAACTATTTAAGGTTATTTGTTGAATACTTCAAACAATTGGAATGAAAGCACACATTTCTTGTTATGAAAACGTCTTATGAAAAAGTCAAATTTCAGTTATATTTGCACATTAAAAATGTTTACAAGCATATTTTTACACTGCAGATGATTTTGTGTTTGAGCTCTCTTCTATGCGGTGTCCATTTTTTCAGTCTGTTACAAAGTGATACAATTTATTACATTTAATTTAATTTCAATTTCAATTACTTTTCAATTAATTGCCCAGTCCTATTTTCAATGCTTGTGAGTATAGTATTGTGTATCATATTGAGTCATCGGGGGTCGTAATGATGTCAGTAGCCTAATTTCCTTGGGTTTCTATTTATTCATTTAGCTACAGTAGATGTGTTTTGTGTGTGTGTGTGTGTGTGTGTGTGTGTGTGTGTGTGTGTTTTCTACATTTATCATAACAGGGTGTGTTTCTCAACAGGGAGGGCAGAAACAATGGTTATTTATTGCTACAGTGCAGGGAGTCAGTCAAGAGCCTATCAGCTGTGGAGATGTAGTTGCTGAACAGAGGTTTTCCTCTGGAGGGAGGAGACAAGCTTCTTATTTCATCATCTTTTCTGGAATGGAACAAAAAACAAAAAGTGGAGTAAGATAGAATTAGAAGTTGAAACCGTAAGAAAGAAACTGAAGGCAATTTTGGAGCTTATATTTCTCACGTGTTATTTTATTTCCGGTAACAGTTATTTTCATAGGAAGGAAATACAGTGTTGAGATTCTAGTTTTGACAGGCTCATTTATGAGTGTATTTATAAGTATTTATGATCATTCTAGCCTTCTGTTGCCCCTTCCACAGCCCTTGTTTTAATTGGGATCTGTTCTCATAAAAAGCACCAAAAGCTCATTTGTGTCCTGGATCTAATCTCTAGCTCCCAGCTTTTCTGTGCCTATCTCATGCACAAAATCCTATTCAGGTTAACAGAAGGCTCTTTTAAGAGCTGTATGATCCCATCGACTGCTGGAAAGGCTGTGAGGGATTGGATGGAGGGCTGTTCTAATAACAGTGATGAGAAGAGTGGCATGCGAGACCTGTGTCCTCACCATTGTCACGAGCATGCGTCATGCATTTGTTGCTGTAATTACTTTTTGAGTCCTGTTGTGTTCTCTAATAGATTCCAAGTAATCAAAATGTATGAAACAGGCACTCATTGAGGGAGAGTGGCTGTCTTGAATGCTTTTGATCCACAGGTTTGTCTGTGCTTTAAATGAGATTCATACGTTTTTTTTTTTCCCTTATGCCAGGACATTAAGAGTCATTAAATACAGAGCGATGTTTAATAGTCCTCAAAGACTTAATTTCTTCAGGTGCACTTTTATCTTCTACATACCTCTCTAAAAACCCTAAAACAGATTTTAGCTGGAAGATTTTAGATATAAATCAAAAGTGTTTTTGATACAAGGTACCAGGTGCACCATCTTTGAATGTGAATTCAGAGCCATTTCAAAGGGTTGTACTTGTGTAAACAAAGTAAAACAACTCCATTACACAAGAGGAATGTTGCTCCTGATGTCTGTGATGTGAAAAACAACATGCAAAGAGTTTCGGTCTGCCCCATGTGAAGAAATTTGAGATCTTAAACACTAATTATCAAAATACCAAAGTTTATAAAGAATAGACGACAAGACATCAGACCCATGAAATCTCTTATTCTCACTTTCCTTTCAGCCTTAACCGGAGCAATATTTTGTATTTTAGTATTATACTAAGTAGTTGTAGCAAAAAGAAATCTAACTTTTATGTTCTCTTTGTTACCACTTTTTTACATTACTAGTATATGTATTCATTGACACATTCTCAGTAATGTGTTCTGTAGGAAATACTGTGTACTGTTTTGTCTTTTTCGTAGGGGGAGTGATATGCTACACTGAAGCACATGAATGGCATTTTATTTTTTCTTTGCATGAAAAGATGCCCTAGCCTGTGAAACCAGGGGCGGCCCTTAACAATGGTTCATTGTGCAGTGTGCAGGCACTCGACAGTGCTCGGTGCTCTCTGGAATAATCGGCCTGTGTCCAACTTTCCCAGGTCAGCTTGTTGAAACATGAAAGTAGAAGATTATGGCATTCATGGGAACCTTGCTACTCTGAAACGTATAATAGCAAGTCAGAACAGATACAGCTTTTGATAGAACATTCTATCTGTCATGTTGTTTTTGTAAGCATATACACCTGCTAAAAACCCAAGCAGAAACTCTGAAACAGTACAGCTTCAAGATCCCTATTCTAGTTGCAAAACTGCCTAAAAAGAGCTTTCAAGGGGCATATACAGCTTTGCTCGTGAATAATGCCAAGTTTAAAAACACCTCAGAGAAGTTTGTGGAATGAAAGAGGATAATGCTCCCTCCTCTTTTGTGAAGTCCAGCCTGTGTTTTCCTGCAAACAGGACTTCAGCCAATCACAGTCTCCCTATAATCCATTCATGTGACTACGTTCAATGATTAACCCTAAATGCCTCCCCTTTGCCTTCTCTCCGTTGTTGCTTCTTCCCTCCCCCACCTCCTTCCCTCTCTTCCTCCTATTGGCTGGGTAGGCGGAGAGAGAGAGAGACGGAGAGAGAGAGAGAGAGAGAGATTGAGTTTCTCAGGTCTGAACCAGACAGTCCTGTTTAGTCAGCCATCGTAGAAGGAAAGTTAGAGCGAGACAGAGAGTTTGAGCATGCCTGACAGGTGGAGTCCTCTACATCTAGACCTGGCATGTGAAACCTGGGGAAGCTAACACAGCTTGCCCTGTTTGTGGACTCTCACAGCCATTATGAAGGGACAGGTGGTCTTAGGACACCCTATGCCATTTGCCCCAGTGCCCTGGGACTTCAACAGGACTCCTCCTAAAAGAGGCAAGAGCGTTGAAGAGTTGGTGAGTGATGGCTGGGAGAAGGAAAGATGCATGCAAATGCTGCATTTTCAACAACAGCAACAACTTCAGCAGCAGTCAGTCATATGCCCTCAGGACTTCAGACCTGCGCCGGGACACTGGGAGCACCAGGCCTACCCCGGACAAGCCAATGGGTACCGTCAACAATGCTGGGAATATGAGGACTGGGACAAGGCTCCTTACCGAGAGGTCCCTCCTCAACAGTTCTTTTATCAATCCCCAGAAGCAGTGTACCAGGAGCCGAGGAATCCACAGGAGTGGACTGGCAATCACTGTTTCTATCAGCATCAGGAAGAACTGGATTACTCTAACCACAGAGACTTTGCACAGAGCCCAAGGAGTAAGGAACGTCCTGACTATGTGACCCGGTACCATTCTTGGGAAACAGATGAGCACTTTGAGGGACGGGAGCCTTACAGTCGCAGAGATCGGTATGCGTACGGTGTTGACCGTGATAACCAGGACTACTATGATAAAGAGCTTGACAGTTACCGAGATGGGGGCCGTAGGGGCCGGGATTACTATGATCATAAAGAGCTGGATAAGTATGACCGTTATGATCGCAGAGACAAACACTATGACAGTAAACATCAAGAACATTACGACTCAAGGAAAAAGGATCGGTACAGACATAAAGAAGCAGACCACTATGACTCCAGAGACAATTACCAGTATGAGCGATATGATCGTAGAGAGAAAGACCAGAGTGATGACAGATATAAGGACCGCTATGACCGTAGTTACTGTGAGGAGGGCCGCAGGAGAGGTGACAGCTACCAGTATAGAGACAGGGATTCAATCGACAGAAGAGACTATGACCGGTATGTAGAAAGAAAGGGAGATTACTGTGAGTACAAAGAAAAGGAAAAGATCCGCAGTGACTTTAGGAAAGATGACTACTATGACCGTAGAGAAAGGGACACCTCTAAACTAGATGACAGGGAATGGTACGAACGTAAAAAGGGTAACAACTATGACCTCAAACCAAGAGACCGGTATGATTACAGAGAAAGTAGCCAGGCTGAGCAGAGGGATCGCTTTGATTCTAAAGAAGGAGACTCTTATCAGTACAGAGAGGGTGATCAATGTGATTACAGAGAAAAAGATGACCGAAACTACTGGAAAGATGAGCGTTATGATAGCGGTGTTAAAGACTGCTATGAAGACAAGGGTTGTGAGAGTGATCAGTATGACCAAAAAAGCAGGGAGCGTTACAGAGATGTAAGGTCAAATTCCTTAGAACAGAGACAAGAGCCTGACCACAACAGTGGAAGACACTGCAAAGAGCGGGAAAAGGATGTTTATCAAAAGCAGACACTGACGGAGAAACGGTTGTATGAGGATCCTGTTAAACTCAGTTATGACCACAAAGCCCAGTACTGTGATCGCCCGAGTTCAGGAAAAATGGATATGGAAGGTCAAGGCCGGACAAGGAAGCCTGTTTACGTGGGTTCACTTGACAGAAACAGTTTCTATAGGAAGACAGCACCCTGCTCTCTCAGGAAGTCAGAGTTTGCCACCAACAGGAAAAAGAAACAAGGTAAGGCACGTTAGTACCAGCAGCACATCGAGTACTATGGCAATAAATCTGTGAAGGGCTAAACACACCTTGAGGTGGCTGTGGGTGTTCTTTGACGTAACAGAATGAGTCAACTAACAATAGTTAGTAATAATGTCCATATGGATATCACTTGAGGTTAAAGCTTTCTTTTGACCTTGTACTTGAGCTCTGCTTTAGGACATCTCACAATCAATTCAGGAAGTGCCAATGGTGCTGATTGTGCTGTCACCATCTTAATGCATAGGCATGCATGTCTATGAGACTGCTTATTGAAGCTGTCAGTGTGGAGCTGAGTTTCACTTTTTTTTATTCTTCGAGGTGAACTTGGAAACTTAAAGGGAGGGGGGAACTGGTCCAACAGGTTTTGTTGCAAGGTTTTGTTGTCCCCCTCTTTCGGTCTCTCTTTCTCTCTCTCTCCCTCCCTCTTTCAAAACTTTTGTTTGAGACCCACTGAGTATTTCATTATGCCACAACAGCAGAAAAATAAACCAAAACAACAATACAGAATAATAATAATGCACCAAAATGTTTAAAGCCTAGAAGTGCTATTTTGTATAAGTATTTTAAAATCCCTCTTGCCATGAGCTTTAAATTGGCCTCATTTATTCATTTAAGCTTCATTTGTTATACATTAGTTAATATAATATTTGTTTTATATTTTCATGCTTTCAAGCTAAAATATATTTTTCTGTATGTGGATGTTTTTGTCATTTTATTTTCATGTAGTTTAGCATGTGCATAGTTAATTTAATGAACTGTTTACTCTGCCTCCATACCTGTATCTAACATAATGTTGACACTTCTGCTAAATGAATAGATGTTTAAATGAATAAATGTTTATAGAATTGTTAGTGGGAAAAAAATCTAATAGTTGAGCCATTTGGTTTAATTTTTTTTTTTTTATGCAATGACATGAATAAATCTTCTGTATGGCAGTTGTCCAGATGTTTTGAGGCCACTCTATAGACTTTATGCTTTAGAGAAACAAGTGCACAGTCATTTTTTGAATTTTGTCTTAGCTCATTGTTAAGTTAACGAAAGTTATAATGTGCATTCAAATGATCAAAGTGGATCTCAGTTTTCAGATTTTCGGGAAACGTGCTTCATTCATAAATTCTTAAGGCCTTACAAACTGGGTCCAGGTCTATATCAATACCGTCTACTCCTTCAAGTTTCACTGACAGTGAAGAATAAATGGTCCGCAGTTATAGCAGCTTCATCAGTGCTTTTACGCATTAGGTGACATTGATATTGTTGTCAGTGATTGGTGGTGGGGTCTTGCCATAGGTGTCTCAGTGTGACATGCGTCTGGTTTATGTCATGTTGTCTGACACAGAGCAGGTGGTCAGTTCAGCCCAGGGTAATCCTCTATAGCCTAGGGCTCCAGTCAGCACCTCAGTGTGGAGGAGGAGGAAAAGAGACTCCAGGGGAAATCTCTGGCACTATGATGTGCCTGGTACCAGATCCCTCCCCCCAATCCATATAGTCTTCAAAGACCTCTTACTATTGAGTTTGGGGCCCCATGAAAAGGAAGTCCAGCCTGACTCATTGTCTGTTTCAAACTTCACAGAACTTGACCTCTGTTTTGGTTCACATTCACTTTTGTCTTATTTGGCAAATGTTGCTGTCAAATAGCACTTTCTTAGTAGTAAAGTTTATGAAGTTACTGATTAGTAAAGTTCTTATTGGTTGAGTTTAAGAATAAACATACCGTTCATTTAAATTTTTATAATTATAATTACTTATGAAAATCAAGTAAGCAATCATGTTTACTAGTAGTTTTAGAGGTGATTTAGTACTAAGATCACCAGCCTAATGATCTTACTCTGTTGATGATATACAAATAAGTGTGTGTTGGTGGGCCTTTATTAGTTTAATCGCTTGTTGCTGGTCTTTGTAATCCCTGTGCAGCTGCTCATGCCAGTGGGCTGGAAGGGGATTAGGTGGAAACCTTCAACCAACCCTCACACAACATTTGTACAACATTAAGTCAATGGCCAGCTTGGCAGACAAAAGCCTCAAGTCACAGGCTGAGGAGGGAATTATCTAGTTAATGTAGGTCAGGAGCTGCACATACCCTGAAAAACAGTTGCTAAATTAATTCTCAGTGCCACACACCATTGGTTTTGCTCTTGACTTTCTGAATTATTCATTTGAAACTGAAATATTACCCACTTGTCCAGAGTAATTTTTCTTCCAAGTATTCAAAGTGCTAGTTTATCAGCACTCAGACACATGACTGGAACAGCACAGTGGGCATGAGTAGCTATGATAGTATTAAAGCTCTTCTTTGTGTAAATTTAGAGGACTCTCGGTGGATTCGTATATTAAGCTCCCTATTTGTGCTTAAAGATTTTGTTTTGTCCCAGCGGGCCCCCTGATGAAAGACAATTAGCGTTAGGATGCTTTAAATTACGACATATCTTTGTTATGCTAATCTCAGCCGGTTAAGGGGATTATATATGACTATGACAATATGCACGTTGAGTCATGAGCATGATCTTATCAGATTCAGTGAATCAAGAGTTCTGTGGGAAATAAGTGATTTTATGAACCTGATATTCAAGTATAACACACAGATAAGCCAGAATAATGGTGAGATTTTGATGAAGTAATATGCGACGAGTCTAGACTGGTTGTACAAAGTACATGCAGGTTTTCTTAATTGTGTTGTGAGAGGGAAATGTCGCAGTAGCTGAATAAACTATATTGTCAACTGCTTGATTTGTGCAAATTACTAAAAAACAGGGTATGGACCATTTTGTTCTTTTGACACACCCAGAGTGCAACTCTAAACATTTAATTTATTTTTATTTTCACAGAATATGTAGCCACTTTAAATGTTTTCACTGGTAAAAGGGTGGTTTTTTTGAGTTGAGTGTCAATTTCGTTTCAGTAATGGTTTGCCTCAGAAAGAGTCTAAATGTCTTCAATAGTTTCACTTGAAATGACTAGACATTGCATGGATTCGCAAGGCTACAAAATTTCATTTGTTCTCGGGGCTTTTAGCAAACAATGTCCTTTATTTCAATTTCCAAGTAAGGGTAGGATGTTTTGAAACAAGCATGCGTCTGAGAGGATGTGGAGTAGTTAATGGAATGGTTGCTCACGTTTATTACGGGTGTGTCACATCCCACACAAATCTGACGTCTGACTACAACAGAGCACTGGAATGTGAACCTGCAGCCTTTTGAACAACAAAGCAAAAAACACAGATTTCCATGACGCAGGTTTCTGCACCAGAATGAGACTGAAATTGTGTGGTGCAACCAAAGTTTTAGCCCTGGTTCTGTTCTTGTATTTTTTATTAATTCCACATATATGCAGGATTTTAGCAGTACTTGTATGCCTTGTAAGCTTTGAATGCGACATACTGTCATTTTCCAAGCCGTGTTTACTTCGGTTCTAATTCTGACCGCTGCTGTAAATCTGTCTGAAGAACTGGATTTTTGTGGCTTTCAACAGCTTTCACTCGCTCACACACTTACTCTCATGACAGTTGTGAAGGGTATTCATGGTAAACGGGTGGTCTTATGTGAACTTTGTCTTAAACACACAGGCCTGATGATTTGTGTGACCTTAGAATAGAAAGGGTTGAAAACAGCTCATCTGTAAATCAGTTTCACATTAATAACAATGTTATCGTTTCATTTTCAGAGACAGAGAATGGTTGGCTTTCTCTGTAGCACATTTGCTCTTGCAAAATGACTTGCTTGTTTGACCTGTTAGATAGCTTATTGAAAGGCTAACATAGAAAGCAGGCCATTTTATATCTGTTTATTTAACTTGATCGAGGAACAACTGTATATTTTTCCCTTTTGGAAGTTTCTAAATCTGCAGCAGATATTGTGAATATAAAGTAATAGGAATATAAAATGCATAAATCAGATAGATATGACAAATGCTTCTATAAAATATTGTTCATTATAGAAAATAAAAATACATAACATTCTTAATATTAATTATATTCTAAAATATTAATTATTTTAAAATGACAATATTTTAAAATGTTAGAATAATAGTAAAAAATAATGATTATATATTGATTAAACAATTATTTATATAAATAATTTTATCTGATCATTTTATGTGTTTGTGAAAATGTTAAACAATTATTTATATAAATAATTTTATCTGATAATTTTATGTGTGTGTGAAAATGTTATTATTTTATTTTAAAATATTCATAGTTTTTGTTAGTGGTTTATATGAATGATTCAGTTTATAATTTTTTTTCTATTATTTATTAGCATCATATATGCGTTATATCGCACATAGGCCATCTTAGATGAGTAAATTAATAAAATATCACTAATCATGTTTGAAATTCACAAGAGCTTGATGCACATCAAATAAAATTGGCGCCCGCCTGCTCCCCTGGTACACCTGAACAAAGACCCCCACTTTAAACAGAAACAGATTAAGACTGCTGAAAGGCAATGAGGCCTTGGCATCGGGAGATCCTCAAGATCTTGATGGAATTCAGGCTCAATGAGTTGGGGCCAGGCCCCAAGTCACCCCAAAAACATGGAGTAGAGCTCTCAAAATGAGAGTGTGAGTCCAGTGTCTGTAATGGCATCAAAACTCCAGTTCCAGGCTTTCGGTTACGAGGAACTTTCTCTGTGCTTGCTTAGTTGTCTGTAATGGTGCAGGTTCCCATGCATTCAGATGGTAATGCAGGGACAGAATGGAGTTTGTGTCTTCTAGAGAGAGCCTTCCCTGTTGATACAGTGGGACAGAGGGATTCTACTAGGCTTTAGAGGAATGCACCGCCCGTGACCTTTGGTGTGTATTTGTGTGTGGCGCTGAAGACAAGGAGTTTGGGGGGTAACAGGTGGGTGACGTCTTAGAGGCCCCGTTCTTTTTTTTTTAGTGCTGCTGAATCGCCTCCACAGACAAGCATGCAGAATCTTTGCTGCATAAATGAATTGAAATGTTCAGAATGAAATGCAAATTCAGTGTCAGGTTCATGGATTGGGGTGATTTTGAAAGGAAGTGTTGTGTGAGCATCATTTTAAGTTTAATTGTTCATGGTTGTACTAAAGTCTTAGATTCAAGAGTAGTGGTTTATGGAGCGTGAACTTGGGTAGATTTATGATCATTTTAAATTTGTTCTTGAGCCTTATTTTAACTAGAAAATAATAATTTTGTTATAGAAAAAACTTGACACAATATATACAAAGCTAAAAAGTAAAAAAAAAACACAGTGGAACACTGTTTTCAGACTGCTTGTGCAAACAAAAATCTCACTGGATAATTACAATTGATGTCAAAATTATTGTTTGAAAATGTATAGCTGATATTTCCTACTGGCAAACTGACTTAAAAACCTATTTTTAGCTGGTAAAAGTACTAAGTTCTAATGAATTTGTCAAACGCTATATTATATGCCATATCATATATAAAATTATGTAATATTTTGTATGTCAAAATAGTTTTATTTTACAGCTATGACAGCAGATAGCTGCTTTCGAGTAGAAAATGTGATAAAAACATAATCCTTGGGTTTGCTATTGTGGGAACTATGTGAGCAACACATTGGCTGGAGCACGACCCTGGATGCAGACCAAACATAATGTCACAATCAATTATGTCCACAGAAACAGAAAGAGAAGCCATTGTGTATGCGTGTGTGCTTAGTCGAGATTACCCTCTCTGCCATTCACTAGCCCATGGCACACATACAGATGAGCGCAGGAACACACAGTCTTGAAAATTAAACTGATACAGCTTCAGTTCTGTGGAACACTTTGCTCTCTGTTTCAGTTTCTCTCTAACCCGTTTCACACATTTACAGGCATTTTCACCTTTGTACTTTCAATCTTTTCCCCTAAATCACCCAGACCACAGACGTCTGAGTAAGTTTAGTTTCAATATACGCCATTTTTCAGTATGATAACCAAGTTTCAGAAACGTTCCTGGCTCAAATTTTGGAAAAAATATTTAAGACACTCAAACAGCTATGTCTATACAATTGTTTTGATAGAGAGAAACAAGGTACTTTTCTCATTGGGGTCCCTATACCTCTAGGACTGAATGATGCAAGGCATTGATTCCAAAAGAAAACTTATCAAGAACTAGAATCTAAAATAATATTGTTATATCTTTAATACTTCTTGAGTTATAGACATGCAAACTCTGGAAAAAGATTATTTATGCCACTCAAGACCGGCATGTTCAATGCTGTTATTCTGGGAGAAGGAAACAAGATACATTTCTAGTTTCAACATTATTTGTTCTTCATTATTCGTCTTTTCAATGGTTTTTGGCAGTTGAAAATGTGTACAATTTAATGATTTACTTCTGAAATCCCAGTACCTCAGGAACCAAACCATATATAGGGCTGTAAAAAATTAAGATGTCGAAAGGAAAGTTAATATCTAAAGAGGCATTAAGATATATTTAATGCCTCTCGAGTTAAAACCATACAAACTTTGGAGAAAAACTTAAAAAGTTCTCTTTCTCCATTTTTGAATGGTCAAACTTTGCACATTATGCAACAAAGATAGCTAAAATCAACAGATTTGACTAATCTCTGTGTAATATTAATATTCTGATGCTGACATCTTTCTGAAAGAATTTTTACTCTCTTGTAATTTGGCTCTGAATTTTTTAAATTGTCATTTTGACCCCCCTCTAAAAAATAGGGGTTTACCCAATAAGTATTCACCCACAACATTTAATATTTTGCCTGTAATAACTACTACACATGTTTATCTTTCATCAGAAAAACAAAAATAGTAAAACGAATGCAATTAATGTAAGCCAGGCACCTGATTAGTAAGCAAGTAAAATAAATCTATGCTTTTCCCGGTGGATTTCCTTCACTGGTCTTGGGTTCATTACTAAATAAATCCACAATATTCATAGTAGTTAGACATGATTGTTTTCGATGTCCGATTCTTAGGTTCTTTTTTTGGAAACACTTTCATTTTAGAGTTTGACATGTCGATCGAAACTCTGAGACCACATGAATGAATAAATGTATTGTGAGAGAACTTGCTCTTTGAAGATTATTTTGTTCAGAACAATGAACTAGATGTGGGTCACAGCAGATTGTGTTATAATGGTAATGTGTGTCTATGTACTATGTACTGTGTGTCAAGTAGAACAATTAGTACATGGATGGATGATGCTGCATAGACCAAACTTTGTTTAATCTTTCAGTAGTGTGGGCAACACATGTTAATGGGCTGTGTGCAAAGACTTAGAAAATAACTGTAAATTAATTAGAGGGTAGTTATAACTCACCTCCTGTTTTGTTTTGTGTAATTGTAGCCAACAGCCATCAATGCACCAATACCTTTGCGTCTTTCCTTTATTTTGAAACTTGTTGGCGTTTTCTATCACAGCCTTCATGGTTTTATCTAAATCCCAGCCCCACCTCAGATGCCTCCCCCTGTCTCCTGAGAGGGTCCATGTCTCACTGCGTGCTTTGACAGTCTTTTGTACGTCCATGAAGCACCATCTCAGGCAGCATTGTAGGGAGGCACCCATGCGTGAGAGCAGATCTCCCTCCCACACTCTCCTGCTCCAGACCCATCTGAGCGCCAGTTCTGACCGGAGAGATCAAAGAGCAGTCCAACTAAACTCCAAACCATGACATCCTCTGGACAGCCAATGGCAACACGCAGGGAAAACTGCCTTTTCTTTCCCATTCTAACTGGCAGCTTCATTCATGTTTCCCATGTTCTTCCTCATGTTTCATAAATGAGCATAATCCATGTAGACTAGTGTGAAATCTTTTATTGTTTCTATACTGGTCAAATGGTGGAATCTATCTATCCATCCATCCTTCGTTCGTTCTGTCTATCTATCGTTCCGCTGTTCTTTCTGCTTATTTTGTTGGACTGCATCAGTCACAAAGTGGTTTTATATATCAATAAACAACTTTTCATACATGCTAATGTTTTTTTCACACCGTGTTTTATCAGAAACCGTAGTGATAGTGTCAGACAAAGTTGTTTGTGATTGACAAGCTCACTTTTTCGTTTTTTCTCATTAGAGATGACCCTGCTTGCGTCCCAGCCTAAGTCTCTAGAATCATCGCCGGCGCCATCGACCACCACTGAAGACCCCGAACAAAGGATGCTGGAGAAAAGGTCCAAGGTCATCGAGGAGCTTTTGCAGACAGAACATGACTTCATCAAGGATCTTCAGATGTGTGTGAAGGAGATCATTCAACCTCTGCAGAAGAAACAGGCAAGAAACACTCAACAAGCATGAATGATGTATTTATGTAAAGAAAACCATTCAAGACGTCATCTTAAATGTCCACATGTCCTGTAGGTCGAGAGTATTGATTTTGATGGTCTCTTTGGAAACATCAACTTTGTAATTGAACTTTCCCGTCGACTCTACAAGACCCTCCAGGATACTGACTCAATAGGTTAGAGCAAAAAAATCCCTGAACTCACAATATAGATTCAGATCAGTATCCGTATTGCTCTTTTCATATTCATTTTTATTTATCCAGGGCAAGTATTTCTGGACTACAAAGGTGAATTGGAGGAGGTTTACAAGATCTATTGCCAAAATCATGACGACGCCATCTCTTTACTGGAGACCTATGAAAAAGATGAGAACATCCAGAAGCATGTATTGGAATGTCTAGAGAAGCTCAGGTAATTTTCATGAATCAGACACCTTCAGCTGATTGCATGGTGTGGTTACCACTACCAACGCATGTCCAGATCCAGTTAAGCATGCCAGTCATGAGATTAAACAGTGTGTGACTGTATGAGTAGTTGTAGTTGTGAAGGACACTAATTGTGCGTTATTTAACGTTACACATGATCTGTCAATTTTAATGGTATCTGGGATTGTCTGTCATGCGGTGTAGACAAGTTTATAGTAACACATCATCAACGGAAACAATACTACAAGGTGTGCTGGCTTAAAATGTGTCTCAAAATCTAGAAGAACCAGTCTGTGTTTTTTTGTTTTTTTACTTGTACTTTGACTCATCTAAATGGACACAGGATGACTAAAGATGTGTGGCATTCTAAAACAGGAAGCATCTTTGCCCTTCTGATTCTAAAGTTTGAATTATATTATACTTTAACCTGCTTAATGTTCCAGGTGCCACATGGGATGTTCCCTATTTTATATAAAAGTACATTATTGTTCAAAAGAGTAGGGTCAGTATGTTTTTTTCTGCCGCTCAAAGGATCCTGAAAAAATGTAACGGTATCAAAATTTCACGGTACGGTAATACCTCGGTATGAATGGCACAGTACGGTATTTATTGAATCATTTACATAAAAAACAAAACTAATTAAGAGGCTCAAAAAAAGTGGCAGAAGTGTTTATTAAACAGTTTACATG
>JAUMHQ010000069.1:12661129-12672094 GCA_032361165.1 Enteromius paludinosus
ACCAAGTACACATAAGATATAGACAATGGCTACGCTGTGATTTTGGCTCTATTTGCATCTAAAATAGAGTTAGAAGCGACATAATATCGATTTTAACTGAAAGCCCTGCTCCTCTCAGCCTCTCGCTGAACAGAACAGACGCAGAGAGAGGTGTGTGCGCGTCGAGAAAACAAGGGCTCGCGCATCACCACTCGCTGAGGTTTGTCCAAGAAGTCTCTAGATTTGTCGATATTCGCTTTTAGGGAAAAATGTCGACAAGAATAGTCGCTAAATATAGAACAAAGTCGCTAAGTTGGCAACACTGATCTGTATTGACAACAGGCCGCAAAGAATGATGGGCACACCTGGGCTGATGGGAATTGTAGTTCCCGCTACCTCCCGTTCGCTCCATTCGCCTGAGCAAACTTTTCTCTGAAGACCTATCGTTTTATCGAGTCATGCGACCACGGTATTATCGAAAAACAAATTTTTACAATACCGTTACATCCCTAGTATTTTTGGTGTTTGCAAAAATACTAAGAAGCACAATAATTATAATAAATATTATTGAGCACCAAATCAGCATTATTTATTATAAAGATCAGAGTAGTCTACTGAAAATTCAGCTTTGCCATCACATGAATACATTTTTTATATATAATATTTTATTTAACAGTATTGCTGTTTTTACTGTGTTTATGATCAAATAAATTGTACCGACCCCAAACCTTTCAGTGGTAGACCATTTGCATAACAGTGAAGCTTTATGTCTTTCAGTTTTCAGATCTTTGTTATTGTGGATTAGTAATGCATGGCGGGAGAGGAATGCGCCTCACCTAGTTTCACCACTTTGTCAGTTTCACTGTTTCTGCAGTCGTTTCTGGCCTGTTCCTCTAGTGTTGTATCTTTATTTGAACTTAAGCACAGTTTGCCCGTGGCAACTAAATTTCTTGACTAGTCTCTTATTGTAAACATTTATACTGCCATCTACGTCTTTGACCACAAAGTCCCTTCCTGTTAGTGCAGAGTTTAGTTTGTACTTGATATTTGCTTTAGTGCTCTACCAGATCAAGCAAAGAATACAAGGAAATATTCAGCAGATTTTTCCCAGAAGTTCCAGAAATGTTTTTCAGCTGGGAGTGGGAACGTGGAGCTGTTTATCCCGAGTATCGAGACGTTTGCGAAATGAATGTGCGCTTTGCCAAGTCTACGGCTCAGCTTTATCCCAAATGACTCTGAATCCAGTCGAAAAAAAATTGCTTACATGTTGATTCTCTGGCAGGATGTGACTGTAGCGAAGCTAGCCATGAAAAAGAGGAATAAATCCTCTAAAAAGCTCCTTAAAAATAATGTCTGGTGTCTTTTATTACTTTTGAACTTCCACACTTGAGTGCACTAGACTCTGACTGACATTTCATTTTAGCTCTCAGTGGGAGATCAGAGAGGGGCCAGTGGAGGCCCCACAGAGGATAACTGCTCGCCTAAAGCGGGTCACTCATGGCATGAGTTGCCCCAGCAACAGGCAGCTTATTAATCAAGTGCACGAATTGTTTTTCAGTTTCGCGTTTGTCATCTTGCCCTTTTGCCCGCAGCATTCATGTTCATTGCAGCGTAATGGCAAGACATGACTTTTATTTTAAAAATAAGCTGGGTTATATGTGATAAGCTCATTAGCTTCTTTCTAATAAGAGACGGAGGTGGTTTAACCCGACACTGTGTTTTGTTCCCTTTCTCTCCTCTCTCTCCTTCTTCCTCTCCCCTGACAGAGGGATATATCGTGAGTGGTAAGTTTAACGCAACTCTACGGCAACTGCATGTGAAGCGCCTGACAGCATGCTGAACGTTTATTAACCTGCGTAACCCTTTTCTCCTTGTGTTCGTGCGTGACCAGGGGGCCTTGTTTGCTCTGTGTGTGTGCTGTGTGATTTGTGATCATTTCCTGAATCATATTCTGACTTAAATTTGCACAAATGAGTAGGGTTAGGTATTAAATTGGATTACTTGTGATTCAAGTATTATTTCAGCTATAACACTCATTTTGTTTACTTATTCTAGCATATAAAAAGACAACCCTGTGCAGGGAAGTGTTTCGGGCTGATTGTTGTTTTGAGTTTTTTATTAATAGAGCCAGTTCTCAAGCAATTTGTATAACGAGTCCTAATTTTTATTTGCATCTTTAAAATGAGTCCTTTGTTGTATTATTATTTTTTAAGTCACTTTGGATTAAAGCATCTGCTAAGTAAATAAATATATCAATTTTTTTCTGTAAATTTGACTGCACTGGTAGTAGTGTATATTTTGATTCACGTAAAAGAACCAGTTCATAAGAGTCATTTGTTTGTGAATCAGACTACTCTGATCGGTTGTATGTATAAAAAAACAAATCATTCAAATGAAGGTAACAGTCATTAGAGTCTTCTTTTTTTTTTTTACTCAACCCTACAGATTGCAAGCAATTTTTAAAGTCAGAATATGAACCCAGTGGGAAAATTGGCTCATATTTTAAACTGTTTTGTATTTTTTTGGGCAACTGATTTAATGCTTTGCGGTGGCATGCAAAACAGTTATTAACCCAATCTCTGAGCTCATGATGTGGTACTTTAAGCAAATAAACCAACATAGCATAAATGTTATTTCTCCAAGTACCAAAAAATATATAATTTAAACATACTCTAATTGCTTCATGATGTTTAATCCAGATTTATCAGTTTAGAAGTGTCTTATTCTGCAACATCCAAATCGTGCTTTAGCTCTGAATTTGGATCTCCTGTTTTCATTCCATCAGTCAGAAAGTGTGCACTCTTTGTTAGATTGTCTTAGTAGCATACTGTAACCCTTTTTAAAGTGGTTGACGTTGAGTCAGTGCATAACTGATGGTTGAAAACAGTGTGTGTTCAGTGACCCCAGTCTGCTGTCTGAGGAGGGTGAAGAATGTTACCTCGATGAGCGTCTAAATCACTTTATCTCCCTTTTGTTCTGTCACAGGGGAAAGACAAACTACATTAATCTGGGTTCCTTCTTGATAAAGCCGGTGCAGAGAGTGATGCGTTACCCCTTGCTCCTGATGGAACTGCTTAACACTACTCCAGAGTCACACCACGACAGGAAACAGCTCGCCGAGGCAGTGATGTCCATTAAAGAGATCAACGTCAATATTAACGAATTCAAAAGGAGAAAGGATCTTGGTATGTATCTGTCAGTCTATCGTTCTGTCTGTGAGATGGGATGTCTGCTATCGGCTGTGATTGGTGTTTCATAACACGACAGCACCATCTGTTGTTTACAGTGGTGAAGTACCGAAAAGGCGATGAAGACAGGCTCATTGACAAGATCTCAAAGCTGAGTATGCACTCCATCATCAAGAAGTCTAACAGAGTGAGCAGCCATTTAAAGCACCTGACTGGGATCTCACCTCAGGTACTTTGGCACTGCTGTTAACGACTCCATAAGTTCTTGATTCTGTTGAATTGGTAACCAAACTGCTCTTCATTCCGTATTAGATCAAAGATGAAGCTTTTGATGAAGCAGAGAAAAGATTCAGACTCCAGGAGCGCCTCATCAAATCCTTCATCAGGGACATCTCCCTCTATCTGCAGCATATAAGGGTACTGAAATGATTTCTGCCTAAGTTCATTACTAATCTTTTCATATGCTTCCATTCATGTTACCAGTTATTTTATGGTGCCCCAGTAGAGCACAACACAACGGAAACAAGCTGCAACATAATGACATCTCCACAACACAATAGAAACAAGTTGCAACACAACGAAATCTCCACAACACATTAACACATGCCACAACACAACAAAATTAACAACATAACAAAAATTCGCAATGCAACAAAATTAGTGCAACACATCAAAACACAACATAGCGGAAAAACAAGCCACAACTTAGAAATTAGCACAACACAACAAAATTAGTCATATGTTTTTTGCCAATTTTATTGTATTGTGCACTACTTGTTTTTTCCTGTTTTGTGTGATGATCTAATTCACTTTTTGATCGCACAAGCAATTTTGCCTGACCTGTTTTATATCCAATAGGAGTCAGCCTCAGTAAAGGTGCTTTCCGCCATCAGTTTCTGTGACATCTACACAGAACGGCAACAGCATATGGACCCTGAACGTTTTCAAAGAGCGCATCGATGCATCAGTGACAATCAGTTCACAGAGTTTGTGAGTACCAAAAGATTGCCTTTCATTGTGAAAAACTTAGAGATAGTTCACCTAAAAATGAAAAGGATGTCAATACTCACCCTCAAGTCATTCTGGACCTGTTAGACCTTCGGAACACAAATTACACAAACAAATTCCGAGAGCATAATTAGTATTAGTATGAATTAAGCACATGATATTGGCATGAACTATGTCTCACATCTTTCTAAATGCATGTCTGCATGTCTGTCTTTGAGCAGAAGGAGAGGACAGAAGCCCTAGTCATCACTCCCCTCACCCAGATGCTCAATATGTTTGCTGGTCCCCACAAACTTATCCAGAAGCGTAGGGACAAACTGCTGGACTACGACAACTGTAAGGAGCGTGCAGAGAGGCTGAAGGACAAGCGCGTACAAGAGGAGCTGCAGACGGCGAGAAATAACTATGAAGCCCTGAATGCCCAGCTGCTGGATGAGCTGCCCAAGTTCCACCGAGCAGCCGAAGATCTGTTCACCAGCTGCGTGAGAGGCTTCACCCAGGCCCAGAGAGATTTCATTGCACTTACGCTGGGAGAGCTCACTCCACTGCTGCAGGTGAGGACAGTTTTATCATTCTCTGTAACATTCCTGTTAGGTCTTTATTCTAATTAATTATTTTAAACCTAATGTGATGTCTACATCTCTCTAGCTGTCTGGTTTGGGTGGTACAGAAGGAAATCTGGTGTCTTTGTTCCAAGAGGAACACACTCGGGTGTTGGATTTGCTTCAGAGCTTCAGCTTCTTTCCTGATAATCTTCCTACAACAACTGTACGCAAGCCTTTTGACAAGAAGACTCTGGAGAAACAGAACTCAAAGAAACAACAAGGCCCTGTGAGTTGCCCTAATGCAGCCTGATCCAACGCAGACAGTGTTATGTAAAACTGTAAAAAAAAAAAAAAAAAAAACTTTTCATTTACTAAACCTGAAATAAATCAAATATATATTATAAAAGTAAAGCTAAATAAAATATATAAAAAATGCCCACTAATTTAAATAAAGCTAAAATAAAATATTAATATTAGATGAAAAACCTACATTTAAAAAATGTAAACAGAAAAATTGCCTTGGAAATAAAAAATAGGCTGTTTAGGCTGAAGAACTCAAATGAAAATAAATATTAATTTATTAAAATAATATAAGTTTTTATTAAAGTACTAATTTACTAAAATTAAAATAAATGAAATCTGAAACAGAAATATTAAAAAAAACACCAGAAATGAAAAAAGCACATAAGATTATAAAAACAAAAACAATAAAAAAAATAAAATAAAAAGAAACACTAATAGTAAATATAATACTACATGGTTTCTTTGCAATAATGGTAATTAGTTTTAAATCTCCTTAATCTTAATCAAGATTAAAAACAGCTTAAACCAAGGTGCTGATCAGGCCAGTTTTTTCAGGCCAGCTGATCAGGCCAGACTCTTTGCAACTAGTCAGTCAGAAATCCAGACAATCAAATCAGTGTAGGCTGTTTTAAACTGATGTTTTTCTGCAGCACAGTCAACCATGACCATAAAAGACAGATTTCTGTCCATTATTAATTTCCCTCTTTTTCTGTTCCCCATTTCTGTCTGATTTTGCAGCCAAACTATGTGCTACAGACGGATGAGCACCGAGCGGGGCTCCTGGCAAGATACGGTCCAGAGAAACTCTACCAGGCTGAAAGAAATTTTAACGCAGCACAAGACTTGGACGTGTCTGTACTGGAGGGGGACATAGTGGGTGTCATCAAGCAGCAAGACCCCATGGGCAGCCAGAACCGCTGGCTAATAGACAATGGAGGTTTGTATCACATTATCTGTGTGTGATGCATGTATCAGCATTTCCCCAAAAATACATTTGGCTTAAACACACTCCTTTTTGTTTTTCCTCTAGTTACGAAGGGCTTTGTGTATAGCTCCTTCTTGAAGCCCTACAATCCACGCAGGAGTCAATCGGATGTTTCTATTGAGAGCCAGTCATCAAATGAGTCGGGCTACGGTGGCTCCTCTCCCATGTTCTCACGGCAGAATAGCAACAGCACTCTGACTTTTAACCAGGAGACGTCGACTGTGAGCTTCTCAACGGCGATGCCTCCACACACTCGCACAAATCAAGAGACCACTCCGAGGAAAAACAAAGAGGCTTCTTCAACTAATAGTCAGAGGGATTCCCTCGACCCCACTTTCAGAAACTCTCCCAGTAATAAAGAACGGCCTGAGACAGCCTGTGGGAAAGACAGGGAACACTCAGAGCCCTTCTACCGAAATTCCACCAATCACAGAGACTCTTTAAACCCTGATAAAAACACTCCGGGAGACCCTCCAGACTTCTCTGAGACAGATTCTTGTCCCTCCAGTAAGAACTCCAGGAATGAAGCTTCCTCAAGGTACCACGACTCGCGTGGTGCTTTCAGCTCACAGCAGAGACAAAATGGAGACTATTTGGTACAGCAGAGAACATCACAGTACAGTCCTGAGGAGTATATAGATCCAGAGCCTGAACCTGAGATAGATGGACACCAGGTATGCTATTTATAACTAAATCACTCCAGAATTCAGTGATTTGCAGATTTTAAACATTAAATAGCCCTCACAAGCAATGTTACTTCCTAAATGTGACAAATTAAACAAAAAAAATAACATAATGTATTTTTTAATTTTTAGTCATTTTAAGTAATAAACATGCAATTACAAAATGTAATTTGTAAAAATAATGATAGTTAAACTGTATCACTCAACATCTTTAATTTACTCATATTTATAGGTTTTGTCCTGTCATGTTAAAAATCTTCTCCTTATTAGTTATTATTAGTTAGAAGTAGGGCTGCACGATTTGGGAAAAATGTCGCATTGCGATTATTAAGGTCAAAACTGCGATTTGCGATTACAATATATAAGTGGTTTGACTCAACTTGCTTGTTATCAAGGAAAATGCACACCCAGATTACTAATAATGCTGAAATCTGTATTTCTCAACTGAGATACAGTATACAGTGCAATCAAGCAACAACTAATCAAAACTAAATTGTACAAAATTAAATAACATCTTTACATTACTGAATTAAATTACATTAAAATGAAATTAAAAAGTCAAAAGTACAGATAAATAAAACAAATACCCATTTTTATATGTTGTCCCAAAACATTTTAGCAGGATGTAACATATACTTAGTATATTTCTTTTGGTATCTCTTGTCCAGTGTTCCAATCATTTTCTCAAATCCCTCTTTGCTAAAAGTGCGTTCACACCTGAGGTGACTTGGGTGAATATATCTCGGTATTCGCGTGTAGTAGGACACTTTTAACAGAACATTTGGATTTTACGCCGGTTTCACACTGCACACGTCAGCAGGACATAAGCAGCGCATATTTTTTCCGCGCCCATGTTAACGGATGAGAGCACACAGGGGCGGCGCAGAAGCGTGGAGCAGGTGCAGAGAAATGACATAAATCAAAGCACATGGCACACAAGTGTTGGAAAGAACGCTGGAGAATACGACAGAAAGATGCTTGTCTATAGCCTCCAGCAGGTCAAGCTGCCAGTATGAAAGCACAATTGGCGCGCTCTGCTACTGCTCTGAGTACGCGCCGCTTATGCGTGCAGTAAAACTGGCGTGTTTAACGCACCGCTTAATTCACGCAAATCGCGCTGCAGGATGTCTAATTGCGTCTTTGCATTGACTTAACATGTAAATGACTCGCGCTTAACGCTTCATTCGTGTCTGGTGTGAGCGCAAGAATGAATGTCTTGTTATGTCAACAAATGCATTTATTTATTTAATATAATGTAAATAAACGCATAGGCTGACATCGCGATTGCGATATGATTAATCATGCAGCACTAGTTAGAAGGTATTACAAAGTATATTTAAAACACTGTGTACTGTGAAGTAATTTAGAAATTAAATAAGTTTATAATAAAAAATGTATGTATAACAAATATAATTTATGTGTAACAAAATAGTTAAACCCCATTATTCACCATCTTTGGTTTTTCGTATGTGACCCTGGGCCACAAAACCAGTCAGAAGCCACACAATCACAAACAATCTCAGCCAAATATTGTTTATAAGGTTCAGTTTTGATTTGATTGACTTTAAATTGTCACATAGCCGCCCTGACATTGATACACCACCACCAAGTCTGACTGTACATAAATTAATGCTAATAATTAACATGATCATACAAATCTATATCTATCTGCATCTATATAAATATATATATATTTATATTTATAATATATATGTTCAGTTATTTCATTATATATTATTTTTCACTTCTTCGCAATGTTTTTTCGCATTAATCTTTCTACTTTATATTTTCTTTCAGATATACTACGCTCTTTACTCCTTCAGTGCACGGTGTGCAAATGAGCTCAGCATTTCAGCCAATCAGCGAGTCCGAATCCTTGAGTTCCAGGATATGAATGGCAACCAGGAGTGGTGGCTGGGAGAGGCAGGAGGAAAGAGGGGTTACGTCCCATCCAACTACATCCGCAAATCTGAGTACACATGAACCGCACATTTAAACAAGAACAACCCCCAACTACCCCAGACCACTACAAGCAAACTCATTAGGGGGAGAACACTACAAAAGGACGTTATTGTGCCTTAACTATAGAGGAGATGCACTGATGTGGTGAACTGGTGATTGCTACTGATGGAAAAAAAAAAAATCTCTCCATATTGACTACAGTCAATGAATGTAACTCCTGACTCCTAGTGGTCATAGAGGATGGTGCAAGTGGAATTTGAAATAATGAACTAGTTTGGACTGAGAGGCGGTTTGGTGTTGGATTCAATGATCTGACATGTTCTGGATACTCCATTTATAGTGTTAGCGCTTAATTGCTCCGTAGAGAGCGTAGATCTCTTTTGATGTGTGGGAGTGGAGCGGAGGACTTGTATTGGGCATGATTCACACTGATGGGATAGATATTCCAGGACTGGCATGATAGCGATGCCAATAAATAAGAGTGCAAGAGAGTGAATGAGTGTTTGTTTGTGTGCCAGAGTGTGTGTGTGGAGTGTTTGGAGATGTTGCCTCCTCCCTTCTTCTGACAATCATAGTGCACCTAGAGAGAGAAAACAAAAGATCCCGCTGGGTTTCAGTGAATGCGAACAAAATATATATGAAGTGTTTGGATTTATTCCCCATTACGGTTTTCTGATGATAACTTGATTATCACTGTTGACCATATCATATTCCTGAAAATATGAATGAAATGCAAGAGACACTTTTTTTAAGGTACAGTGTTTTTTACCTTTTTACTTTTTTGATAGCATTACGTTTGCCACTTGCACTTGAATGCATTTACAAGTTGATACTGACATGTTTTGAGCAGTTCCAGGCACCTGTGAGATCATTTGATGTGATGCACCAACAGATGAACTCTGAATATTTATCTCTCATGCTGTATATACCGAGAATGAACCTCTGCACTCTAGTTGTCAACTGATCCGTTTCTCATCTTTTAAATAAAAAAATTGTTAAAATCAGTTTGAGTGTTATGTTCTGTATGTTTAGTGTAATAATTCTATTAATTGCTGATTATTTATCACAGTGTTGACTTGTTCGCTTGTTTCAAATGTAGTTGTTTTGCTTTTGAATGTTTTTTTTTTACACCCTACACATAAAAGTACAAAATATCTATTTTATTGTTGTATTAATATTTCAACATTTCAATTTAACATTAAAATATTGGAGCATAAGAATAGGAAATATTAAAGGATTTTTAAAAATTACTTAATATTACACATTAAATAGTATTCAATGTACTTTCATTATTTGTTGAGTTTTGTTTAGCACAAAATTAAAAGCTTTCATAGAACCTAAATTTAAATAAATAAATAAATCACAGTCAGTTGCTGTCTAAAATGGTAGAAAATAAATTTTTTACATCAGTCTTATCAATAGAAATAATTATTACTGGCTAAGAAAATCATGAACTTCTTTTGTGAATGGCTTTTTTCTATTTTAAATTTGTTTGATAGCATACTTCCCACAAAAAGCAGCAGCTAAAATCTGGGGGAACATAACGGACTTGTCTTACTACCAAATGATGTTCAGGGAAATGAATGCACCTCTTAATTTGTGGGGTTTATTGAGAGAATGATTTATATACTCACTGGTTCACATAAAAACTAAACCCCCCAAAAAAAGGGTAGTGTGGCTTACTGGCCAAAACGCATCAAATCAATGCTGTTAGGTAATGATTGCTTGAAAGTAAGCAGAGAAAAGGGTTCAGGGGTTGTCCATATACAGCCCAGCATAAACAAGGGATTTTTTGGTGTTTCATTGTGCAACTTTTATTTCTGAAATCATGCTTCCAGTGATTGTGCTTCTAATGGGCCTTTCTGGCCTCACTTTGCCAGTCCAAGCAGCACCGGTATGTAACGATGTAAATTTGTTCTTAATAGATTGACTTATTTGTTTAATTGGCATATATTACATTATTATCAGACTGATACTGTGTCAATTTTTCCAGGGTCTATTGGATGACATTGTCAGTTTAGTAGTTGACGGTAAGAATCGTATTATTATCTAGTTTCCATTTACGGCATGTGTTTACAAGATTGCTGCATGCTCACATCACTATTGTTTCTCTCTTGCCCCCTTGACAGAAATATATGATTATGCTGTTTATGACAGCACAGAGGAAATATCTTCAGCTGAAATTAATGAAACTATTGATTGGATTTTTGACTTTTTTGATGAACCAGGTAAGAACTTAAAGGAGCCGTATGTAAGAAATGGCCAAAACTGGTACTGCAATCACTTTCAAAATACTGCTGAGCGGTGTCTCC
>JAUMHQ010000069.1:12672194-12690256 GCA_032361165.1 Enteromius paludinosus
TACTATATAGAACGTACTGTTTTAACGGTTGGGTAGTACGTTCGGCTTTAAATGTAGTACCTACTTAAGCAGTATGCGATTTCGGACGCAGCGCCGGTTTTATTGACGAGATGCGCATAATATATCGTACGATATATATCCCCCAGCCCTAGTATACGGTGTGTTGAGATACTCTCTAAAATGGCGGAAAATGTAACTCAGAGTAAATGATGTTATTCTTGATTTATTTGAACAAAACGTATTCTCCTAGCATCGCAAAAGTGAAGTTGATCAGCTGATGTCACCTGAACTGTTTTACCGATGTTTTTGCCACATTTCTGGATCTGGATCATTTCAGTTGTATTGCTGTCTATGGAGGGACAGATGGTATCATCAAAAATATTGTGTTCCGAAGACGACGGCGGTTTTATGGATTTGGAACAACAACATTTTTACTTTTGGGTGAACTAGAATGATCTCTGTCCCTTAAGAAATCCAGATGGAGACCGGGAACCCTGGTGCTTTGTGAAAGACAAGGGTGATCTCCGGTGGGACTACTGTAACGTCAAGCCATGCTCTACAACAGGTTGCAACACAGATTTTCCTCTTACTGTCTTCCTCTAATATAAATACAAAAGTTCTTTAGCCTGCTCCAGCCGTCTGTGTTAACTGTACCACGTACGTATTTACCAAACTCTCACAGAACCAGTAACACCCTCAACAACCCCTACAAAACTGCAGTTTTCTGAATGTGGAAAGACTCAGGCTAGTATGATAGCCCCAAGGATATTTGGTGGGAGGAAGTCTCTGCCTGAAGCCCATCCCTGGCAGGTCTCATTTCAGGTCCGTCCCATGGGCTCTAATGCATCCTTCAGTCACAGCTGTGGAGGAACCCTTATTGACTCATGCTGGGTCCTAACTGCTGCTCACTGCATGTAAGTTGGGCTTCTCAAAGTGGTGGTGTTGCATTACTGATGTAGCACTAGGTCTATTTAACGTTTAACCACACAGATCTCACGTTATGGTGTTTTTAAGTTACTAATTCTATTGAATTATATTCCTTGAATATTATTGATGGTTTTGTACTTGAGAATTGCTTTTTTAGAGTAGTTTTGTCTTTAAAATTATACAAATATCAGACTGATGAACTTTGCATGGTTGGCATGATCACGGCAGTGATGAGAATGAGGAGGTAAGGTTGGAGATGGGTGGTGTGAACCTGGAGAAAGATAATCCTGCAAAACAGTTTCTTAAGGTGGAGAGAATCATTGTTCATGAGAACTACACAGAGACTCCTCAAGCCCTGCATAATGATATAGGTCAGTGGTTCATTTTCATTTCATGCAAACTTCATTTTTGCATGAACATTCATTTCCTTTTTTGTATTATTGGATTGAAACTGTTTAAAAATTAAATGTATGAAAGAAAACATTACATAAATGTACTGTTTATATATATATATATATATATATATATATATATGTGTATATATATACATTTCTCAAAAAAATAAAGGTAACACTTAAACAACACAATGTAACTCCAAGTCAATCACACTTCTGTGAAATCAACACTGATTGACAATCATTTTCACATGCTGTTGTACAAATGGAAAAGACAACAGGTGGACATTATAGGCAATTAGCAAGAGACACGCAATAAAGGAGTGGTTCTTCAGGTGGTGACCACAGACCACTTCTCAGTTCCTATGCTTTCTGGCTGATGTTTTGACGGAGTCTACAACCCACACAAGTGGCTCAGGTAGTGTTGCTCATCCAGGATTGAACATCAAGAGGATGGCAGGATGGCAAGAAGGTTTGCTGTGTCTGTCAGCGTAGTGTCCAGAGCATGTAGGCGCTATCAGGAGACAGGCCAGTACATCAGGAGATATGGAGGAGGCTGTAGGAGGGCAACAACCCAGCAGCAGGACCTCGACCTCTGCCTTTGTGCAAGGAGAAATAGGAGGAGCATTGCCTGAGCCCTGCAAAACGACCTCCACCAGGCTACTAATGTGCAGGTGTCTGCTCAAACAGTCAGAAACAGACTCCATGAGGGTGGTATGAGGGCCCAACATCTACAGGTGGGGGTTGTGCTTACAGCCCAACACCATGCAGGATGTTTGGTATTTGCCAGAGAACACCAAGATTGGCAAATTTGCCACTGGCGCCCTGTGTTCTCCAGACCTGAATCCAATTGAGCACATCTGGGACATAATGTCTCCCTCCATCCACCAATGCCATGTTGCACCACAGACTGTCCAGGAGTTGGCGGATGCTTTAGTCCAGGTCTGGGAGGAGATCCCTCAGGAGACCATCCACCACCTCATCAGGAACATGCCCAGCCGTTGTAGGGAGGTCATGTAGGCATGTGGGGGCCACACACACTACTGAGCCTCATTTTGACTTGTTTTAAGCCTTAAGGACATTACATTAAAGTTGGATCAGCCTGTAGTGTTTTTCCACTTAAATTTTGACTCCAAATCCAATTTGACTTTAGTTAAATTTTAATTCCACTGATAATTACTGTGATCTTGTTGTCAGCACATTCAACTATGTGAAGAATTTAATAAGAATATTTCATTCATTCAGATCTAGGATGTTATTTCAGTGTTACCTTTATTATTTTGAGCAGTGTATAAATAATGTTGAATCCAATGGGCTACAATTCTTCAGCATTAATTTGGATATTTTTTTGGTTTATGCACAAAAAAAAAATACTAATTTTGATAATACAATAAATGTTAATGTAAAATACAAAACATGACAATAGTCAGTTATTGTCTAAAATAATGTAAGTCTTATCAAGAGTATTTCAACCATTTCATTAAATGGCTTAAATTAACATGAACCATAGATTTACCTGCGGTAAAAAAAAATGACAACCTCCGATGAAGTGCTTTGTGAGCAGACTCCAGTTGTACTGACAAATTTTTAAAAAACAGTTATGTCAACCTCACAGTGCTTTTGATTCTCATTTATGTCAGCCCTGTTGAAATTAAAGGCAATAAATGGATGGTGCGCCAATGAGACCAGGTCTGTTAAGGCAGCCTGTCTCCCCACTGACTCATTCCCTGATGAAACACTTTGCACCATATCAGGCTATGGAGCAACTGAAAAAGGTGGGGCTTCTGGATTCTATTTTCACTGCAGACATTAACCAGTTCACTGTATCTCTGAAAATAAATTATCAGTGACTATTTTTTTTTCAGTGTATGAGGTGTCTCCTCAGCTGCTGGATGCTAAAGTTCTCTTAATCTCTCAGAAGCGATGTATGTCTCGTAATGTGTATGGGAACAGACTGGATGATTCCATGATGTGTGCTGGATACATGCAGGGAAAGACAGACTCTTGTCAGGTGTGTTTTAGTCTGAAATTAGTTTCTGGTCTTTCAGGAAATGTTTTAATATTCAAAAAACATCTTATTTAAACCTATTTCACAAACTCATGACACAATTTAGCTACTCATTCTTTATATAGGGTGACTCTGGTGGACCCCTGGTTTGTCAGAAGGATGACGTTCATTACATCTATGGTGTTGTGAGTTGGGGTGACCACTGTGGAAAGAAGAACAGGCCAGGAATCTATGCACGTGTCACCAAGTTCATTGACTGGATCAATGAAAAGATGCGTACAGCTTAGTATTACTTCAAAGTGAAAAAATGTATGGTTGGAACTGGATTGAATTTCAAAATGTGTGCAATGCCCACAAACATGGACGAAAAAATTAGCTTCAAGGGTGGGTTTAGTAGACCGATTGGAGGTCCTGCAGGCAACACCAGAAAAGTCTCAGCTGACAATTTAAGATTAAGATGTATTAATTGCTTATGAAATTGATGCGCATTTAGGAAAATGTTATTTCCATTTCTTACTGACTTTAGAGCATTACTACTTGACTTGGGACTGAAACCGTACTATAACATTTCAAGTCCATAAGTTGTCTGATTGTACACAAGTAAAAATTCTCAGCGGTCTCTCACGAACCTACTTTAAAAATAAAAACTTTAGCAAAAGCATTGAGTGTGAAGCTATGAATGAGATCACATGTACCAGTGCGGTGTGTATCAATGCACAATTTATTTCCAGTTAAGGAAGGTTTAATTCACTTCTTTACACCAAACATAAGAGACACTGACAAACTAGTAAAAATTAGGTATACATCAAATCAGCCATGCTCAGAGGAAGAAAACCTTTATTATCATTCACATGGAAATTACGACCAAGTGAGCATGTCACAAATTATAGAACTTCCGGAGATGTGAAATAAGCTCATATCTGCCTTATAATAGGTTTTCACAAAAGGACTTGCACAGGATCTTTCTGCAAAAAGAAAACGCTGCAGCCAAAATTTAAAGAAAAATCAAATCAAGGCGTTACACAGGAGCAATCAGGAGAATACTGGAAACAGCCAAGCACTCTGCACCGCAACACGCCACCTTAACAGCTAACCAGCAAAACTCAACTGCTACGCAACTGCGCCTAGTGCATAGAAAATACACAAGAGAGAATATTAGAATCATGTGGTGACATTTTCCATTTAAACCGTAACACCTGCTCTGTTAGCAATCTTTATGATGTCACGGTTTTACATAGTTTTTTTTAGCGGCCAAATTACGGTCTCTACCCAGTCCTTTAAAAAGGTCAAAGAAATATTCACAACATCCAAAATTGTCCATTAATAAATGTTTATTAAGAACAAAAAAAATCTGGATAAAAAAAAAAGAAAAAAAAGAACTTACTTTAGTCTGGGAGAAAAAAAGAAAAGAAAACTACCAAAAATGAGAGAAGTGATTTCACCTAGTAGCCCAATTTTAGGCATAAAGATCATTTAATAAATCACATGAAATTCAAATGTATGATACAAAAACAATTGTGGGCAACACAAAGAGAGAGAAAAAAAAAAACCATTAAAAAGATTTAGACCAAATTACAATAACCTTTCGGTCTGATTTATGGATAATTTGAGTATCCTCAGACGGACATCTGTTCGACGTGATCTTCGAAGATTCAACCAGCTGACATCATCTAGAAGAAAAGAAGAGTCAAGTTAGTTACAAAGACCAAAACAGAGGAGGTTCTACAGTAACCGTCATAAAGCGAGGCATTGCATGTTACGCAACGCTCGATAGCTGGTCCTCAGTTATACAGAACAAACAGGCACTCTTTCCACACATAAGCTAGCCAAATTTTAAAGATTAAATCTATGGACCTGATTTGTGTTCTGCAAGAAACCGCATGTACCTGATGTTTGTTCTGCAAGAAACCTCATGGATAGAGAGCCAACAAACCTGAGGGTGAAATTGATTTCTCATAGCCACTTTAAGTGTTGGCAAGCTGAGGTATCATTTATTGGCAGTTAGAACAAGCCAACTAATTACTAAACTAACAAATTACTTAAGAGTATTAAATTACAAGCTTGATAAAAATTAGACACCCAGCAGCCTGACAGCTTAAACTAGCTCTGAGAACACACCCCATATCCATCCCGTTTTGCCTATGCCACGATAGACATGAGTTTGTGACAAGGATGATGAAAAGGTCTCAGTCCATTGTCCTGCAGACGTACCTCAACACCACCTCAACACTCAATGAGACCGACCTGCTCCATAGCAACCGCCAATCAGCAGCAGGCAGCCAATGGTCGGATCACACACTAACTGCTCTCAAACTGCCCCAAACTCCTCTTTTGCAAACAGGAATCAGCAGCTTGGAGGAAAGAATTCCACATTTAGATGAAATCAATGGATTTTGGCTGGTACACGTTTCAAAACAAATATACTTACGGTGTTATACCCATGACTGCTCCAAATCAAATATCCATTGTGAGGTTTAGGATGCGAATTAAAAATAAACCCTTAATATGTCATGCAGAAACGGAGATACCAGACAAATGCTGTGAAAAACAGCTCCATCAAACTAAATTTGGGTAAAACCTGAAACCTCCTTTAAAAGTGATGCATCTACCGATCTACTACATCTGCAGATGTCTTGAAAGACTTGGAGAAAGAGAAAAGTAGAGGGGCAAAACAATATAAATTTTAAGCAGCAATTGAAGGTGATCATTGAACTATGCATGCCTTCACTTTACCCCACTTCAAGCATGAGTTACATTGGGGTCATTAGCTGGTCTGCTTAAAACAAAAAGTTAATGACTACTATTAAGCTATTCAAATAAAAAAAAAAAAATGAGATGCACTTGTCATTACAATCTTGGATGGCAATACAAACTCCTCCAGTTGCAAGAATATAACATTTTAATACAAAGCATTAGGCTCACCTACATTTCAGGATTCAGCAGTGGCTCCAGGATCCTCGGGAGATTTGGGTCTGCTTCTCGATCTGGATCGTGATTTGGATCCTTTGTTGGATCTGGGAGTACGGCTCCTGGAGCGAGACTTGGACTTAGACCTTGAACGGGACCTGGAAGCCGATTTGGACTTGCTTCTGCGTGGTGTGCGGGTTTTGGAGCGGGAACGGGACCTGGACCGGGAACGGGAGTAGGACCTGGATCTGGATCGGCTGTAGCGGGATCTGCTACGGGAACGGGACCGGCTCCTGCTCCTGGACCTAGACCTGCTGTGCCTCCTGCGCCGAGGACTACGGCTAAAAACATAGCCAATGAACAAATTATTATAAGGATTGTTTACACAGAAACAGCAGCTATTTTTAAACATTGAAACTATCGAACAATCAAAACATTTTAAAGAATAGCTTGTACACATTTAAGTTGTGAATACACAATTTTTTTTTTTCCGGTTTACATCCCTTACAAAACAGTTTTAGGTTTCGTTAAAACCAGTAATACAAGTAAAGCGCTAATAACCACGCAATACACAAGAATATTTTTCTCCTAATTAGATTCAAGGAGCTCAACCCCAATTTAAAAGCAGTTATCACGTGATCTAAAAACGTAATGTCTTAAACGTACGGTAATAAAACCGCTCGGAATAGGTTGGACTTCCAAACGGCTCAAAAGAACCGATTCAAAAGAACCGACTGATCGCGATTCAATGTTGAGCAATTGTTTGGTACAGCGCCAAAATGAAGAGAAAAACAACGAAATTGAATTTTGAAATTGAGTTCAAAAGCAGAAGCGATTTAAAACCAACTCGATGAATTTAGCTGCTAATTTTGATCTAACAGATCACATTTATAAGCAAAACAGGGATTAGCGTAACGGTATAACACATGCTGTTTTAGCACCTCGAGGCCTAAGGCCTCAAATTTAAAGGCCGCATGTGTGATCTTTGAACTGCACGGTAACTTGCAGAAGTTTAAAACGAAAATATTAGGACAAAAAGGACTATATCTGGGCCTTACCTTCGGCTTCTCCGTCCATGTCCCCCATACCTCCTCGGCGGGGCTCCACGGCGGCCGTAATGTGAATCTGGCGGGCGCCCGTATCGCGCCATCTGCACGCGCAGTTCCCGCCCGTCCAGCAGCGCGCCGTCCATGGCGTCCATTGCATCCTCCGCGTCCCGCTTATCATGAAAACGGACAAAGGCGAACCCGCGGCTCTCTTTTGTGTACCGGTCCCTTGGGATGTAGACGTCCCCGACACGACCGTACTTTTCGAAAACCCGCCGCAGCGTTTCAGGAGACGTGCGGTACGTCAGATTGTCGACTTTTAAAGATGTCATACCCTCGACGTCGGGCGGAGGTCTGCCGTAACTCATCTTGAATTACGAACCCTACTGCAGTACGTTATGCGAAAAACAAAAGAGCTGCTGGCGAGATGATCAGGAAAAATAGCAAACCATTCGGGAGCGTCCAAAGCAACACGCCGAGAGCAGATAACTCTCTAAAATGGCGGTAACCGGATGTCCGCGGTCGGTGAAGGTTGCCTTTTATTTTCTTTGCAAGGAGAGCAAATAGCGCCACTTCTGGTATTAAAGTGACACTACAAGTTACCTGATCTCACAATATCCTCTTGACTGAGAACAAAGACCTGCACATTTAGCACGAGTTTGAACAAAATGTAGCGAACAAGATCATTTATTTGACGCCGCTATACACAATTATGTAGTGCGTTAATCTCATTTAATTAAAATTAATCCAAAATTTAATCCAGCAGCCCAGTTTAACAAACTGTGGTTTACTTTAAAAGTAGAGCGGGTCATGGACAAGTTTGGGAGAAAACTGTAGACTTCAAAAAAAAAAAAAAATATATATATATATATATATAATAAAACGTATCTTAACCTGTTAAAATATATTAATTAAAATAAAGAATAAATTGGTAATTAAATAATAAATACTCTACATTAATATTATGCGGTAGTAGAAACTTAATATTTTAGACATATCTACATTTTAATTTTTCACAGTATAAACTGAGTGCTTATAAAATAAGATATATGCCTTTTAAATTGTAGAATTTAATAGAATGTTAAGACTTTGTCTAATCAGTAATGTTGCCACAATAATAAGATTAAGAGCACAGAACCTAAGGTATAATAAGTGATAACTGATATAAACTAATGATAAAATTAATCCATTAATAATTTATATATAATGATTAAAAAAAATGAAGAAACTAAAGAAAATCTTACAGTTACTCTCCTAAAGCAACACTGAACTAACTGCTGCCGTAACTTGCCAGTGAATTTTTTTTTTCTAATTGCTTAAAATGAAAAAAATAATAATACATATCAGTTTCAGTTGAAACAGAGATGACACAAGGGCCACTAAATGAACCCCAGTTGAGGTTGACTGCACTGCAGTGAATCACTTCCAGAAATTCGGGGAAGGTCACGTTTGCGGAGGCAGGATGTGTTTGTACTGCGCAAAACCTCAAGTCTGGATTTAAGCCTGACGTCAGGGGTGGCCAATAGCGCTTCTGAGGACAGTAATACAGCACTGATCATTGAGCAGCAAATCTCACTGGCTGAAATTATTTCTGTCGAGACATAATATGTACTTCCAGAAGGGGGCGCTAGGCGGCTCAGAGAGCGTGATACTCAACTGAGCTAGATTCAGATCTCGGAAATGTGTTTGTTTTACTGAAGACCTTTCTATACTTAACATATAACCTTACAAATGTATTAATTTAAATGATTAATAATATGACGTATTAATTAAAAGCCGTCAAACCAATCTCCGTTAAACGATTTTTAAAAGTCATCACGTTCTACCCGCAAACGACTGTGATTGGTTTATCCTCAACAGCGCAAAGAAAAGTAACAGGTAACACCTGCGTTTCGTACGTTTCCGTCACAACCGTCTTTCCGTTGGAAGACAATTACTGTGCGAGTGTAAGTGATATAATGATAAATGTTTCATTTACATATATGCAGTGCTAATAAGTCACTAGTTACGTGCAGGCCTAACTAAATTACGTAGCCTAATTTATATACAAAGTAAATGTAAGCTGACTGTAATCAGTTACAGGCTACTGAGAAAACATGTGTAACTGCAGTTACTTGTGAAAATGTTAACAATTACAAAGGGGTTAACGTTATATCTGATCCCCTGAGTTTAGTACACAGAATAGGACATATGCTTATTCGATAACTAGGCTATATGTTTATCTTTAACCCATAAAATTTTCAAAGTAACGTTTTCAACACTGGCTATGCGTTTCTGTGAAAGAGCATTTCTCCTGTTATATATATATATATATATATATTTATATAGCAACAGCCGGGCCTCTAAGCCACGCCCATTTGGAGATATGGTTAATGTCCACTGCAGCTCTACCCTCTTCTGTTTCTACATCACCGATACGCATCTGCATCCCATCGCTCAAGCGCTCGGAGAACAGAGGATACAGGGATGATGATGATAAACATACCGAAAAACTGTGTCATATAGAGAGCACCTCACTCCGCTTTGCAACTTAGCCAAGGATGCAGACCACTAAGGCAGAGGCAGCCTTATAATAAGGCTACAGTCTGCAGGACGCAAAAAGCAGCTTGTGTCTGCAGACAAAACAACGAGAGACTCTGTGCGGAGCTTACAGGGCATTAAGAGCACCAACTAATCCTGTGCATGGCCAAAAATACAAAAGCGAAGAGCAAAAAAACGGCCTTTTGCGCGAAGATGGAGATGTTCGGACTAAAGAAGACGCAGCAGCAGTAGGATCGCAATCATTCAGTGTTATTTCAATTTTTAGCTTTTGGAAATGGGAGCTTTGACAAGCCGTCAGAATGCAGGAGTGGAGGAGGTCGATATACCATCCAATTCTGTTTACAGATACCCACCCAAATCCGGTAAGAAAATGTCAAATTTGAAATATTCTATTTTATTTAATTTTACGTTAATGCATCGTTTCCTCATTATAATAAATATAGCTCTTATTCATTTACTTATCTAAAGAAATAAACTATTCCTAATATAAGAAATAAGAAATAAAATACTCCTATATATATATATATATATACAATTTTATTCACATTTACAGTCAAATTGGTCTGGTTAATTAAGTTAAATACTTTTCTTAATTAAAACTGAGAGGGTCCTTCTGTTCCTCTGAACTCCAGAGGGCCTGAGCCACCACCCACTGTTTCATGGTCAGCACGCCTGTCTCTGAAAGGCAGAGTAGGCCCATAGATGCTTGTCTTTTAATGGGTCTCATCATTTCAGTGGTGCTGTTTCTACAGTCTACTGAAATGCAGCATAATCAGCAAATATCTTTGAAGATTATGTAATCACCATTAAACTGATCTTTTGAGTTTTCACTGTGTGTAAATTGAATGTATTGTGCCTATGTGGTTTACATGGATTTTTGTAGTTTAATAGATAGATAAATGTATGATGTTAATTTTTAGATAACAGTATTTTCCTGTATATTTATAAAATCCAGCACTCATCAGTTTTAGAATGACTGTTTTACAAATCTTTGGAAATTTGAGAAGACATGCAGATAAGAAGATGAATGTCATTGTCTGTAACCACAAGTCACTAGATATTTAAGCCTATATGTGCAGCTTGGGACTTGTGCCTGATTCTTACTACCTCCTGCTCCAGTTTCAAGCTTGTTCATCTATCTACCCTTGTATCTTCCCATGGCGGTTGCTATCCTCTGTCTGCCCTTGAGCTTGTCTTTCTTTAATCTATTAGTTCTCCAGTCTGCTTTATCTGTCTTCATTTACATTTAGAAACACTTGTCTTCTGGCCAAACATCACTTTGGAAGAATGATGGTTTCATGCACCATTTAATCGCCAGCCTGTTGCTAAAAATTTAAATATGTATCTTTTGCATAAAAGAAGTAGCCTATTTCTGCCTGATAATATGACTCGGTGTTGGTGTAATACAACGTAGCCAGTTGAAATAATATTTTTCACTTAAAACCACTTCGTTGTTCTTTATTGTTCAATATCTGTAACCTTCGATCTGTTTATTGCCATGCAGGGAGTTATTTTGCTAGCCACTTCATTATGGGAGGAGAGAAGTTTGATTCAACTCATCCTGAAGGCTACCTCTTTGGTGAAAACACTGACCTCAACTTCCTAGGCAACAGACCAGTAGTGGTAAGATTGCATTTCATTTCCTGGTAACATAGATGCAGCCGTGATTATCGAAGGTCATTTTGCTCTGTTCATTGATTTTACCTTGTGTGATCCCATTTCCAGAAATGATCAGCTATATGCCATGTGTGATTCTCATAATGATTTGCATTTGACATTATTATATGCAATTTGTATTATTTTTTAAGGATTTGTAATATTAGCGTAAAGACATTTCAAAATAAATATCTTCATAAGAAATGTCATAAGAATGAATGCAGTTTCATGCCTATTTACGATACACATATAAAGCTTGACATCTAAATACGGTATGATTCATTAATCTATTTTTAAAAAGTCTTATTATACTCATACTTCAGACTCATATTTGCTTGGCTTGTTACTTTTTAACTGAATATTCAGGTTAGTTCAGTGTAAATTACTATATATTGGTGGTAGCTTTTATAATTTTCAGGATTATGCATGACCAATGATCACATGTAATTGTATAGGATGCGCTTTATCCAGATCTTTATCCTGATATGTATGTGTCTAGTGTTTGTGTGCTTTTATGAAACCATACGTGTATTTCTGTATGCACTCTTTTATTTATACTGTATGCATTAGCTGCTAGGCCCGTCTCTAAACAGACAGCCTAGTGATGCTGTGGATTTAAGCGATGGCTTACCGCAAGTAATACAGAGAGCCACATTCAGTCTGAACTTCAGGGAGGGGGAAGGGGGCGCGACACGCTCACCCAGTGTTGACCCACACGAGAACACACTCTTGATGCCTCTCTGGCACATGGGCATGCCTGTGCATTGCATTTTTCCAGGGCAAACACACACACACACACATGAATCAGCACAACAGCTTGTTAGGAGATGAGTGTACATCCGCTTCCTTTTAATGTGGCTTTGTTTCCAGATTATTTTTCAGTTTTGTAAGGGATCATACGTGGGTATCAGATATGTGAACTGATAAAACAGAACAAAGTGCTTCTCAGATATTATAATCAATAAATTTACCCTCACTCTTGATTCTTATTATTTGTAGTTCCCCTACAATGCTCCCCCTCCACATGAGCCGGTTAAGACGCTCCGCAGTCTCATCAACATCCGTAAAGACACTCTGCGACTTGTCCGGTGAGATTTTCATTGCTAATATTTTAACTATACCTGACAGAGCTCTTAATGAAATCATGTGATGAGTTCCTGTTTTGACATATTTAATAAAACAGCCCATTTGGGTGGGACATGTTAAAGAGGTTTTCTCATTTTTTAAATAGCTACATGGCTTTACATTTAGTTAATACTTGTATTTTGTATCTTAATTTATAAAGCATTTGATTAGAAGAAAATCGGTGTAGTGCAAGATAAGCCATACGTTTTTGCCATATGATAATAATGAATTTTAATATTAATTGTTCAAATATTTCAGTTTTTTTAAGTTTGCCGTGTAGCATTTAGATAGCTTCAAATTTGTTCAAAACTAAAACATGGGCCACACAATTATAAAAAAATAAATTTTATATACATTTAATACATATAATATATGAATATAATAAATTATATGCATCATTTTTTTCTGCAGATGTAGTGAAGACATGAAGCTTCCTGGACAGGAAGCTGGGAAAAGCCACAGCTGCTATAATATTGAGTTTACCTTTGATGCCGACACACAAGTTGCCATCACTATATACTACCAAGCCATTGAAGAGTTTCACAATGGTGTGCCAATGTAAGTTGAGCATTAGACACACTTTGAGCATTCCTTTTTCTTTATTTATTAATAACACACTTCAAACTCAGCCTTTCCTGGTTGATCAGAGAACAGCGAGTTGGGAAATGACATCAAAGCTTAGGTTATATCACTCTGTTCATTGTTTGTTGTTGACAGATACTTGCCGCAGGACAGCTCTCTACAGTCAGAGACGGTGCATTTCAAACGTGGCGTCTGCCAACAGTTCTGTCTGCCCTCTCATTATGTCAACTTATCAGAGTGGGCAGATGAGGAGGTAACACATCTGCTAGCTGTGACCTTTTGTGTTTTTTACTTTTTTAGATAGAGGTTAAAATAGGTCAGACTGGTTTAATCTGTTAATGAAATAAATTGAGCAATTAATAATGCATGTCCTTTTAGGGGACTGTGGGTAAAACTGGTAATGTAATTGTTATTTGTTACACAGCTTTTGTTTGACATGGATAAAGACGTCTACCCCATGGTTGTTCAAGCAGTAGTGGATGAGGGAGATGGTGAGTTTTGTGTAATTGCATATATTATGTAAAATATATATATATATATATATATATATATATATATCTGGAAATTAATATATTTGTTCATGTTTTTGTTGTGCAGAACACTTGGGACACTCCCATGTTCTTCTTGCAACCTTTGAGAAGGTATGCTTTTTGTGTAAAAAAAACGAAATGTTTTTCATTTTAATGTTCAAAAGTTTGCGGTTGGTTAGATTTTTGAAACCAGTTGTGCTACTTAACTTATTTGTGGAAACTATGATAAATTTTTTCTGGATTTTTGTAACATGTGAAAGTATTTACTGTCACTTTTGATCAGTTTAATATGTCCTTGCCGAATTATATACTGAAACTCAATTTTGAAACAATATTGCAAATTATAAAATAATATATAATTGTTAATTAGTATACAAATGAGAACTAGATTAAATGTACAAAAAAAAAAACTCTACCTGATCTAACATTAAAATGATCTACGTTGGTGTAAACTCATGCAATCAGATTGATTCAGTCATATTAAACAATATTAATTAATACCAGTTTAGTTTACCTAACAAAATAAAATTCACTGTTACGGTTAGCGGTTGTATAACGTTAGTGTCTTTTTTTCCTAGCATATGGATGGAAGTTACTGTGTAAAACCTCTGAAACAGAAACAAGTGGTAAGACTTACTATTTATGTAATCATATAGCTTTTAAAGAATGTAATTTAAATTAAATTCTTGAATAATAATCTGATTAATCTGATTTTATTTTAGGTGGATGGTGTCAGTTACCTTCTGCAGGAGATCTACGGTATAGAGAACAAATACAACAGTCAAGAATCAAAGGTAAGTCATCATCAGATTGAATCATGTTCAAGGACAGTAGAATGATTTAAATGACCAAAATGATTAGTAAATATAGTAAATTGTTTAATAAACTTTATTCTTATAAATCTATGCTTATTCTTTATTTTATGATATAGTAGTTGTCAATACTCTATCCATATCGATTTAGAAGGACAACATCTGTTACTTCTAACCTTGCATTCATTAATTAGTATCAATATATGACAAATGACAGACTCATGTTCACAGGTGGCAGAAGATGAGATTAGCGACAACAGCGCTGAATGTGTGGTGTGTTTGTCGGACGTGCGGGACACACTTATCCTGCCCTGCAGACACCTGTGCCTGTGCAATGCCTGCGCAGACACACTGCGTTACCAGGCCAACTGTTGCCCCATCTGTCGACTTCGTAAGCACCAACCCCTGTACTAAACTCATTCTACAGGACTCATTATATTTATGAAAATTAAATTTCGCTTAGATTATATTTGCATCTGTAGTGTCTCATACATAAATGTCGTGGCGGGTATTTGAAACATTGGATATACTGACACTGATGCTATTGTTTCAGATAAATTAGAATCTCCTTTTAATTCCTATAGCGTTTCGTGCCCTCCTTCAAATTCGAGCGATGAGGAAAAAATTGAGCCCACTCACACCTACTGGATTCAACCCTGTCATCACCTCACAGACATCAGATTCAGAGGAGCACTCGGTAAATCATAATGCTGCGCTGTCTTCAAAAGCCCTGTGTATCATATTATATATTCATATTTTAACATGATTTAAAAAATGCTAAACTTAATTTGCTTCAGTTCATTAAGTGCACAACAAATTTTCGTACTGATAATTTTGAGGCCTTTGCATATTAAACATTGCATTAAGCTAGTGATGGGACACTCTCTGATACAAGTTAGGTACACAGTTTAATCCAAAAACCTTCAAATCACCTGTATGCATCATCTATTCCTTCAAAAAGTGAAAATGTTATTATGCTTCTGAAAAAAGTACTGTTGCTCACAGCCACATGTATGTTTACTACAGGCATCAGAGCACATCCCACCAGGCTATGAAGCTGTGTCCCTGTTGGAGGCCTTAAACGGGCCCCTGAACCCGTCGCCATCTGCTCCTCCACTTCAGGGCCTCACCAGGGGCCATGATTCTGGATCTGTGCCCACATACGGCAGTGATAGCTACCACACGCCCGTGCGCTCCCTCTCTCCGCTAGAACACTCTGTCAACTCCAGCCAGAATGTGAAACACAAGAAGAGCGGCTCTAAGTGAGTGCACCCTAACTGAAGGATTGAATGGTGTAGTATTTCGGTATTACTGTAAAAAAACAACAACTGTTGTTTAATGTCTACAGAACATTTGCTGGGTGTGTTGCTAAAACACTTTCCTGTCACTTAACAGCGTTTCTTGAAGCTTAAATTATGGGCTTAGGAAGCAGGCAGATAAATGAGTCGTTGCTAATCATGTATTCTGGGAACTCTCTAGATCCCTCTCCCAGAATTCTTCAGTGCTGCCCGAGGAGGAGGATGAGAAGTCATGCAGTGAGTCTGAAGCGCAAACGTGCAGGAGAAAACTGCATTTAGAACAGCAAGAGGTGTATATTATATATTTTTTCCTATGCATATTTTATTGATATATTTGCATTTGTTGTAATTTTGCCATTCAACATTTTTGGGTCTGTAAGATTGATGATAATGATATGATGATAAATGATAAACATCAGTCTGACCATCATTGTTGTGTTATGTATTTTACTGCAGTCTGGAGTGACTCCTGAAAGCGACAACATTACCCTGTCATCCTCAGGGGCCATAGATCAGTCCTCCTGCAACGGGACCCCTCTGTCATCCACAATCACCTCCCCAGAGGGTACAGCACTACAGCTAAATCTCACTGAAACACACACCAGGGCTCAGTTACATTTGCTTGTCTTCCTGTTCACTTCCTGTCCTGTTCAGATCCAGTAAGCAGCAGCCTGGCCCAGTCTGTGATGTCAATGGCGTCCTCTCATAGCCAGCACTCTCAGATTAGCACTGACACACTCTCTTCAATGTCCGGATCCTACATGGCTGGTGCTGAGGGAGAGGAGGCTGCCGAGACCCCAGCAGAGAGCCGAGCGCCTTCCCAACATGAGGGTGAGGTAAGACAGTTAGAAGGCCTAGAAGTAGGACAATTTGTTATTTTTTTATTTTATTTTTATTTTTTAATATTCAGATGCTTCAGTTCATGCTGATATTATAGTTTTTTTTACCACCTAATAATCTAATTTTTGATTTTTACATAATAAAACTTTTTAAAATCCACAATAAAGACATAACAGTTATGCTGAACATTAAACAATTACTCATGCATATTCTCTAGTAAAAAAGTTATATATTTAAAATTTCATACTAAGTGTAGATCAAATCTATTAGCATATGTACTGGCATATCACTTGAGACTAACAGAAAAAAAATATTTAAAAATTACTTTTTATTTGGAGTACTACTTGTACTCAATGCACATTTCTTAATATTAAGCCTACAATGTGTTTTAATGTCACTATTAAGGAGGATGGGTGTAATAATATAAATCCTTAAAAGCTAGGTTTTTAAAATGCACCTTAAGTATAAATATACTTTAGTACAAAATTAGTTGTTTCAATTCAGCGGACAGTAAATTAGTATACTAAATGTACGATTGCATGGTATTTGTATTACTTACATAAATATAGTATACTTTCTGTATAGTGTAGTATACATTTTAGTATATTTATTTTTCTCTTGGGTGTTATGTATATATATATATATATATATATATATTAAAAAAAATTCGCCCTTTTTTTGTGAAACATTTTGTAAAAGATTTGCTATATAAATAAATTTATATTTTATTGGCTAAGAAAATACTCTTTAAGGTGAGACACTGCAGGTGAATTGGGAAAAATAATTAAGTAATAGTTTGCACCTTACTTACCTAATTGATTGATTACGATGATAATTGCAGAAATGTTTTGTATTACAAGTTTCCTAAAATATTATGTTTAAATATGCAAATGAGACATTATTTAATGAAATATGCATACATTTATAGAACAAACAACTCAACATTGAATGAAGTCAGTTTCAAAATACTAATGAATTTTTTTTTTACGTATTAGAGTCAAAAGTTTGTGCAGAGGAAATTTTATTTATCTTGTTTTATCGCTCCATAGTTCAGAAAAATACTTTGATCAGACAGAAAACAATGCATTTTGACCGTTTTTTGAGGGGAAAAAATGTTGTATATATAAATATATATACAAAATATGTATTGTAATTGAAATCTATTGATTTAAACCGATAAAGTGCTGTAAAAGAAACACTTAACAGTGTCTTTTGATGTTTTTTTTCCCACTAGTTTGAAAAACTACTTTATGAAAAACCAAAAAGCCCAAAAATCTCTAATTTGACAGGTGCTTGAAAAAGCCTGCAGTGTCTCCCCTTAAAGGTGCCATAGAATGGAAAACTGAATGTACCTTGGCATGGTTGAATAATAACAGTTCAGTACATGAACATAAC
>JAUMHQ010000069.1:12690804-12704980 GCA_032361165.1 Enteromius paludinosus
AAGCTACATACCTTCTATGTACATATCAGAGAACAATTTAAAATATTCTCTCAATGCATTCTATGGCACCTTTAATTGGATAAAAACAGAACAGTCATCAGGAAGTCATGGAATTTCATTGGTCAAAAGTTATCAGAACACTGTAACCAAAACTATCACCATTGCACAAACATTGCTAAGTTTATGCTAAGAACTATTCCTGCAAATCATATATTGTGTCTTACAGAGAACAAATTTACATGTGTCCGCAGGAAATTCCCAATGAGGCAAAAGGGCATAACTTTGTGGCCGCCATTCTTGAAGAACAGGATTCAGAGGTTAAAACATTCAAGCAGCCAAGCATCCTAATCCAGCAATTAATGTATTTACGTAATATTTACTTAGAGTTGTGTTTTCCTTCTTAGGGAAATGATGTGACTGAGGAAGATTGCGCATCTCCCACCAAAGAACATGGTAATTGCAACCTCAGCTATTGGCTGTACTTATCACGACACTGTAGACTAGATCAAGGAGCAAAACACTGCAATGTAGGTGGCACTTTATCTACAAGAGCTTCTAAAACTGCCTACACACCTGCTTGATGAATAACTTGTATTTGCAGGTGGGCCAAAGGTTGCTCACTACAAATAGAAATATCACATGACTCATTTGAGGCGAATATGATTTTTATGTTTTATTTAATCAGCCCACATACAAGCACATTTGGCATCTGAATTTTAATTAGTATCCAGCTTTGTACCTGTTATTTTATTATGTATTATAACAAGTGTGCATCTGTATCAATGCTATATATTCTTTCAGCCAACTAATTGAGGGCAACTAATTAATTTCTTCGTATTGAAACTAACTGCCATTTTGCATAGACATTTTTCACCTGAATGTGTTGTATGCTTACTAATGCGGGGAAATGATTGTCCGAGTGTTTTGTGTTCTCGTGCACGCGCCAATCGCATCTGCTCGCTCTCACATAAGTATGTGTGCATCCATCAACCGCAGTCATCACTAAATGGCTGCCGAGTAGCATCCTGCGCCCCATCGCTCTGACCCCTCACTGCTGTACTCCACTCGGCTGCTCTGCCCTGCCTCGGCTGCTCTTGTTTGACCTCTGACCTCGCTTGCAGGTGGGCGCAGGAGGAGTGAGGTGCCTTGTCCAGAGTTTGACAATAACAATCAGGGGCAGTCTGACACCCACTGTATGACAGGCCTGGACAATGAGCAGCCTCCTGACGGCCGATTCGCTGGTGAGTGGCAACCTCTCGAACATGGACTTTCTGATTGGAAGGGATTGGGTGAGGCGGTTTCAAGGTGTCCCATTTAAAACAGCAACTGGCTCTAAAACACTATTGGCTTTGTTTGCTCATGCACGTCCTTACTTTGACCCTGCTGTAATTTTGTGTAGTGTTAATTGGTTCTTTGGCCATGCCCTTTAACCTTTTGTGTGTGTTTATGTGTATGTGTGAGTTTATATCATGTATGACTTGTTTCTATCTCTCTGGGTCATACTAATAGCTAAGTTCATGTTCAGTGTCTGCCAACTCAAAGTAGCTTTGCGTCTCCCTTCATTTCTACGTTCATCCCTTCATTTCTCAGCTCACCTTCCCTCTTTTGCCAGCGTATTCTGTTAATCTCCGACTCTTGATAACTGTCATCCAGAGAAAGCATTCTCTCTGGAAGGACACAAATGAAGCTTTTCACATGATAGACTGTAAAATATGATTCATCATCATTGTCATATTTTTATTCATGGTGATAACTACACAGTCCAAAATATACAATTGGCTCGAAAAGTATTTGGGCACATAAGCTACTATTAAAGTGTAAAATCTTGTGCTATTATTGTACATAAAATTATGAACATGGATAAAATGTTCTCTGTGAAATATTTACTTTTTAAAATGATTTTTATAGAATTTTGATTAATCTTATGTTTTGTAAATGAAAGGTCGAATTCAGTAAATTTAGGGCTAGATTTACTGAACAGGACAAATTAGCATTAAAGCGCAATCAAATATAAGCGCTAATGGGAGTAAAACATTCTGTGGGTGATTTCCTGACAAAGTGCGCATTAAAGAACACAGAAGCAACATCTCATTTAATAATGACCAGTGCAATCTACCAAAAGCGGTGCTAGCGGTGCCTGCTTTTACATGCTTTTTTGGGGCATTAAATAATGCAGCAAATACGATTGAATATACAAGAGAAAATCTTAGCAAATTGGGTTGCATGATTCATTTAAACACTCTCCTCCCATAAATTTACAGATCAAAAGGGAAACTCATTACAAATGCTTATTCAATAAGGTGAGTCACAAAAATGTGTGCGCTAATTTCCCAGTGTCTTTAGTAAATCATGCCAGGGTTTGTGCTGCAAGCTGATAGTAAATATGCCCCTTAAACATAAAAAGTTTAAACTAATTTATAATATAATATAACATAATATAATATATGGTATATTGTGGTTTGTTATTTTTATGTAATGCAATGGCATTCATACATTTTTAAGTGCTGCTTAAGTGTCCATATACTGTTTGAGGTCACAAGTAATGTGCCCATTCAAGTCTTGCTTTTAGAGCAAAATGAAAATCACTTTATTGAATTGGCACTTCAAATTTTAAAATCCTGAGCAATAAAGTGTGCTTTTTTTTTTAAAGAACCCTGTCATCTTCTCTCATATCTCTAAGCATCAAGCTTCTCCTCCTTCTCTCAATCCGACTTTCATTTTCTGTGGATGGCTGGTTGATTTTCCTGATGTGCTGTAAATGTGCTGTGTTCTCTCTCTTTTCTGTCTCTGTTTTTCCTTCCATCATTTCCCATTTCTCTTTTTCTCTTTCTTCCTGGATGTCTGTGGAATGGACAGATGAGGACTCGTGTCCTGTTCAAATTGACGAATAGGTACGGAGCAACTTAAAAGGCAATGCACAGAGGTTATGGATTCTCAAAGAAGTTTCAGCCTTTTTGCCATTCACAGTTATCATAAGTGGGGTTCTTTATGGATTTGCCTTTTGACCTCTGAAGGTTAAAAGAGCCTTTTCATTATTTACTTAGTATGCATGGTGAATATTCAATGCGGGGACATTTCAGTTCACAGAAATCTTGGAGAGCAATGGATAAACGCGTCTTGGTCTTGGCCATTTCAACACAAAAGTTTGAAGCAAAAACATTCTGTTCCTGAATGTTACTTAAACATTGATCTCCAAGAGATACTCCAATTTTGGGGAAAGGTCTAGTGAAGTGTTTTTTTTTTTTTTAGTTTCTTAAGTTTTTCAAAATCATGTTTCCACAATCCCATCATTATTTTACCCTACATTCACACCCTACATTTCATTTCTGTCTTCTCACATGGATTCTTCTGTCCCGTCAGGTCTGTTATACCTCGACGTCTATCGTCATGGACGGGATCCTTTGACTCACCATGCGTCCACCAGCAACATCAACCTTGAGGAGCAAGGGGTCACCAATGAGGCGGCAAATCCCAAGAACAAATCTCATCGTGGACCCCTAGCTGTGTAAAATCCTCGATCCGCCCAGTCACAGACCTCCGCCAATCCTGAGAGGAATATCTGCCTCTTTCTTCATGCCACCTCCACCCAAACTCGTGCCCACACCAATTACTCATGGATCAAATCCTAAATGCAAACCAGGGAGAATTGACTGTGTGGCTTCTCCGTTGTGATAGATAGTCATGTTTTTAGCGCTCTTTTGGTGTTGACACTTGTGTAAAGCACCACGTTTACACCAACGCTCCACCCCCTCATGCATACAAATGAAGGGATGACTCAAGCAAGCTCTCCTGATGAAAACCTGGAAATCGAGAACATGTGAAGACTCCAGCCTCTTATATAAGCAGCATTTAATGTCCAATTTCATGTCAAGTCTGTGCAACTATACTTTTTAAAGTAAATAATCAAATTCTTCTGATAGGAATCATCAGCCCTTTGGATTCTCCTCAGTTATGTCATTGAGCATTCGAATATTTCATCTTGTACTATTGCAAATCTGCCCACAATACCCAAGATACATGTTTCAAGTGAATACAATAGAAAAGACAGATGAATTTTTATGATAATCAGTTCTTTACAATATTAACTTCAGAGCAATAACACATTTGCTCCCGTTTCTGCCCTTGTCAGTTTGCTGCAGCTCACTTTGAGCTCTACGTACAGCCCTGCATGTTAAAAAGACAAAAAAGCTACTGAGCTGCCTAAATTGCGTTACGCATCTGGCCACGGAGACGCTACTGAACTGCTTACTACCAAGCGTTTTCGAACATTTTGCATAGGAAATGTTGGGGAAAACTTGCCCGTGACGTCCACATCTGTGGTCGTAACTCAGATTGCTACTGTTGATGGTATGTTAAATGTCATAAAGCTACTGTCGAGCTTTTTGTGTGTCGTTTTAAAAAGGAAATGTTCATTTCACATCCGAGGTACAATCTAGCATATGCTACAGTTAGTACCCAAGTCTTGAAAGCTTCGGAAGTGTGTCGTTGGACCGATATGGATCGCTACGCCAGGTACTCTGGTATCCTTTTGAAGGTAACTTTGTTATATATTCCTTTTGAAAAAAGTGTTGCACTTTCCTATAGGGATTCTTAACTGAAAGTGTTTACTTAGCTCCAGCAGTCATTATACAGTGAAAATGAAGGAACGACTTTAAAAAAGTGTGCCACTGACTTGAAAAACAATCACTAACTTTCAGTTTCTCTACAGTTTTGCCAAACCCAATTTATAGTGTTTAAACTTGCACTTTGTTTTTACCAGTGATACGTTAGTGCTTATTTTACTTAACGAAAATATTCTACTGATCTGTGAGTTCTCTTTCCAGTCCCTAAGAGGGATAGTTCACCCAAAAATTTGAATTCCCAAAACGACATTGAACCCTGTTGACTTTGATTGTGTTCCATAAAAGAAAAAAGATGCCATCAAGGTGAGTAAATGAAAGTTATTCAATGTTAAATTCAATTAGTATTTCTATTATTATTCATTAGCACTTGTCTGGATTATCTGAATGAAAAAAGCATTCACAGTACAATCAATTCTCTTATAACTCTCTTAAAATGTATATTGTACTTTGAGAACCAACAAAGCGTTTCCTTTGTGTGGAAAATGTTCATTTTTTAATTTTTTTTTATCGTTAGCTTAGCTCTTGTTATCGTTGTAATAGTTTGTTCACTGTGTTGTTTCCTGTAGTATATGAATGGTGTGACATTTCTCCAAATGGGATTGTATAATTTACACATGCACTTGTAGATTTTCCCTTGACAGCAGATAACGCGGTGCATGTGGTAAGCGCATGGTAGTTGCAGGCAGAAAATAGAAATCCTCCACCTTTACATTTGCACTATATGTCTAGCCCTTCCGCACTGAGCTTGCACACTGTGTAAGCAACAGGTATTGAGTCATAAAACAAGCAATACAGCAGCATAATAGCACGTTGTTGTCTGCAGGCAATGCAGATAAACTTTAGCCATGCGTTGAATGTTTTACAGCAGAATGTCACATTTACATGCAGAGAGAAACATCTGTGGAGTAACATGCATCAAAGCATGGATCAATTCAAAGGGATTTCTCCAGTTTTGTTACCTGTATTGCTTTTGTTCTGTCCTCTTTCTGCACCAGGAGGAGTGACTCTAAATTAAACCTACATGAGGAATGGGTTGCATTAATTCACTTTTGTAGAATGAAGATTACAAAATGTCAAAAACACAATAAACTTTTTCTTAAAAATAAGATTTGTTTGGGGCATTTTACTCTCTTTTTAACTCAATTTTTATTCTCTCTCTTTTTAAAGGTACAGGTCAAGTGTAGTTACAAGATGATTGCGATAGACTTAAGGGGATGACATCTCAGAGCATGTATATTTTATCAGCTGATATTATCTTCTGGTCAGCTTTGTAAAATGCTCAAATGTGCTCAGTATCTTATTCATTATCAACATTGCTGTACAGGTGATAACAGAAGGCCATATTATGACATTAAATTAGTCCAAATTTGTCTTTTTATGACTAAAAATATGACCATTGTAAAGTACATCAATTAAAAGTAAATGCAGTAAATAAATCAAATTAAATGAAAATTCTGGTATTTAATATATTTTTCATTTTATTCATAATGAAAACCTCTCTCTTTCTCTCAACACTGTAAACTGAAAAAAAAAGATAAATACTGTAGTATATGTTTTACAAGAAAACACTATTTTAATCTACTTCTAAATGTCAGTTTTCATTGCTGTTCAATTCAGTGCAACAACAAAAAAAATTGGTTTCTAACACAAATCAATAACAGCAGAATATCACATTTGTGAGGAGCAATGGCCTTCATTATCCTACAAAAATGTTTAATGGTGCTCAGGGGAATGATGCTCTCCCATATTATAGCTAATTTCCCATCCATCCATCTGTTAAATAAGCACAGGCAGTGAGTGGGACCAGTTGCCAGTCAACTGCTAACCAGAGGTGGCCTCACGCTGGGAGCTGGATATGAGTGTCTTTCCTGTCTGTGCTATCTGTCTACTTCTTTTAGTAGGTGAGTAAAGCTTCTGTTACTTCTTTAATGCACAGACAATGGTCGGTTGTTCTGAAGATAATTAGCCTGTTAACATGGCTAGTTTTGGACATCTGAAACCTGTGTTAACATAATTTTCTTGGCTTGTAGATTTAGTGCTCCCTAAAGTGTGCAGTAAGCAAGATGTACTGGAATATTTAAATCTTACCAGAGACAATGAAAAATTCACAACATCCCGTCCTGCACTGGACTGGACACACCCCACCATAGTGTATTTCGATATTTATCTCTACGGTATCCTTTCTATGGTATGATTGCCAACAACTGGTAAATGTTTAAGTGGACCATTTTTCTGTATATTTATGTAATTTTTTTATTTTGCAGATTGAAAAATCTCAAATCTTTGTACCTCTTTTGTGGATGTCCATGGTGTGTAAAATCTTCTTAAGCGTTGCAGTTATTTCTGAACTATGCTGCGTAATTGGGAAAAAATGTTTTATTTTTGTATATTATTACACTTATTTATTAAATTATGAATTAATTTTTGCTCATTTAGGTTTGGAACAATGAGCGAATCTCTTGGAATCCTAAAGAATTTTGTGGCATTGAAAGCGTGATTTTGCCAAAAGAGATGCTTTGGAAACCAGACCTTTATGTTCACGAGACGTGAGTATATACAAATTATATATCTAGATTGTTTTTTCTTAATATGCTTAATTGATAATTACAGCATAGGATATAGTATAACATCAAGATGAATTATTTCCATCTAAATGATTTATCTGGTTTGATTTTCTTTGACATAAATCTTTATTTATCAACATGTTTTAGTGCAGAACGGGAAGATGGACCACTGAACCCATATTTGTTTGTTACTCATGATGGAAATGTGAGGATGGATGATGATCATAGAATTGTCAGCACCTGCACAATGAATGTACACAAATTTCCTTTTGATATCCAAACATGTCACCTCACAGTGTCTTCAATTAATTACTCAGGTGAGAGCACATTTTAGAAGTATATGTTCCTAAAAACAAGGATGCGTGATATTAAGTATTTTAATGTTGGTAGATAATCAATAATTGGTAGCGGCATATTGTGCATCCTTTTTTAAGCAATTTATTAAATAGAGGCTGTTAGCTTAATTATCTTAAGTGCATTCAAACGTATATCTTTCACTTGTTTGACTCATAATTTATGATTATTAATCATTGTGTCTTAATGTTTTATCAACAACAACAAAAAAGTGCACATTCATGCTTTTCTAGCTTAGATTGTTTTGTCTTGATTTCAGCACAAATATCGAAGAATTCTTAAATCAAGAAGGAATTTCTAGACAAGTGAAAATTTTTCAAGTAAAAACAAATGTCAAAATGAAGTATGTTTTTGCTTGAAACAAGATATTACAAAAAAAATTATTTTGTCTTCTGTTTGAAATAAGGTTATTTTGCTCACCCATACCAATGGGGTGAGCAAAATAACCTTATTTCAAACCAATTTTGACTTGTTTTTTCTGAAAATAAGAAACAAATTTTTACTTTACTAGAAATTTCTAGATATTTTGGCTGGAAACAAACAAAGAAAAAAAACCTAAGCTAGAAAAGGAGTGAAGCTGCTTTCCTTTCTGTAAAACAGATAAAGAAATAAAGCTGGTTCCTGCCTCCAATTCATCAAAGGCGACGCAGGTTGCTCGAGAGAGCATATTAAAAGGGGAATGGGAGTTCCTCAACATATCCGTCTCAGTCCAGAATGAGAGCTTTGAGGGTCAAACATTCGACAGGATAAAGTACACGGTAATTCACTCCAAAATAAAAATGAAAGATTAAAAATGTACTGACCTTCATGCCATCTAAGATGTAGATAAGTTTGTTTCTTTCCTCTAACAGGTTTTTCAGAATTTTAGCCATTACTTGCTCACCAGTGGATCCTCTGCAGTGAATGGGTGCCGCCATGGGATTTTAAACAGCTGATACAAATATTATAATTATCCACAAGAAATCCACACTCCAGTCTATCAATTAATGTCTTGTGAAGTGAAAACTGCATGTTTGCAATAAACAAATTCATCACAAAGGAATTTGAACTTTAAACCATTGGTTCTGGACAAAATATTAGTCCATAATCCATATTTACACTTTCTCCAGTGAAACAGTCTAATAGACCCATTGGCGAGCAAGTGACGTAAAACTAACCTGACCTATTCTGAGCTAGAAACAAACTATATCTCAGATGGCCTGAGGGTGAGTACATTTTCAGCAAATTTACATTTTTGGATGGACTATTCCTATAAACACTCTTCCTCCATTCCAAAGATTATAGACTCTTTTTATTTTTCTCTCTCACCTTTCCTCTTTAGATTTCAGTCAGAAGGTTGCCCCTGATGCATTTCATCAATTTTCAGCTACCTATATTGTTTTTCCTCATTTTGGACCTGGCTTCTTTTTTCATACCAGATAGAGGGGAAAAATTGTGCTTCAAAGTCACTGTGTTACTGGGGATCTCTGTACTTCTTCTCATCCTAAATGACATTCTGCCATCCAAATCTCACAGATGTCCTCTGATAGGTAAGAGCTCAGTTCAAGTCTCTTAACATAGAGACATCTTTTTCATATTTCAGAGATGCGTTTAGATTGTCATATAAACTCCCTCTTCTGTTCTGTGCAGCTGTGTATGTGGTTGTCATCTTTTCTTTCATGTTGCTGAGTCTTCTGGAGACAATTTTGGTGATATACTTAATAAATATTAACTCTGAACAAGACGCCAAGGGGGTTCAGAGACCTGAAGATCACAACCCTGACACAGGTATACATCCTGAACACATCACAATGATAAGGTGCTGACTTTGTAGTCACGGCTGTGTTGTTCTTTCAGATAACCGGAAAAGAGACGTTAATGGAGTTGAAGCTCCCCTGGAGTCTCTGATGTTGAAGGAAATACACAGCAAAGAAATATCGAATGACGTGCAGCTACTGCATCTGATCCTAAAAGAGCTTCAGACTATCAGACAGAGTCTTGTTCCCGATACTTTAAAAGCCGAAGCTGCTCAGATTTACTGGTTAGGAATGGCCAAACGTATTAACAGGGTTTTCTATGTGGTTTATCTCATCTCAGTTTCTCTCTTTCTTGTTTTTATCTTTCGAGAGTGGAAAGCTGAGTAATTTCAAGCCTTAAAAATGTGACAAATGCTCAGATTAGCGACCAATATTACATATTGCATTACATAACAATATTATGTAGCCTACATTTCTTCCTGTTGAAAGCATTGTTAAAAGAGCTGCAGCATATATTTCAATTGATTTTCTGGTGCTTTTCTACAGAGATTCTCTCCATTATGGGCTGAGCCCAACCAAATGAACCATTTTTAAAAATTATTATTATTCATAATTGTCTGTGACGAGACAATAGTATTTTTCTTTCAATTCAAACTGATAAAAAGTTCTGATCAATTTCTTTACCAATCTTACCAATTATTATTATATTAGATATAAAGTTTTGAACTTTATTTATATATTTTTCTGAAATCAGTTGTATGTCTGTAGGCCTTCCCTCAGCACATGTGCTTTGTAATACTACTTAATATTTTGTGAAATAAAGCATGCTTCACAAACTCACTGAAGAATGCTCTGACAAAAACTGAGAAATCGAATGCTTTCTCTCTGAAAGAACTTGCAGGGAACCATGTTTAACATCATGCACACGACCGGATCAATGCACAGGCTTTAAAGAAAAAACTTAATTTCCATTGGATTAAAATAAACATTTAAATAAGCGGATGCTGATTGGGTGAGGCAAATCCGCCTTCAGTATATAAACGTCAGATGCATATACAATGTGCGACCGAAAATATGACAGCGGTGCTCAAAAGCGCAAGGTGCAACGCGAAAAAGCCCATCGAGACAAAGTTCTCTTAAATAACATCCCGAAATTAACAGTTTTTTTATTTTTTTTAAACCTGCTGAAATCCCACCTGCAAATGCAGCTAACCCTGTGTTGGGGGGCTACAGCAACTAGTAGCCTAATGGGGCCCATGTTAATCCGGCCCTGATCATGCATCACGGTGCATTCAAATAAACTGCACAGGGGATGTGGTTACATAGGCTAGTTATTATGATATCACCCAATACCAAGGGCGTTAACTCCGAATATTTACTTTTACTCTTTGATTAGATTTTATTTAAGGAAATGTGCCGAGCTTTACAAATGCTTGTGATGATTAATATTCATAAATAGCGATGACCAGGACCTCCAGACGCTAGGCGTCGCTCGCAGAGGGCGAGCATCCAGACACGAGACACGCTGTCAGCTGCGACGCTTGGCACACGCGAGCAATGACGTGGATTTTCATCCATTGCGGTGCGAAATCAGGGAAGTCGCTGCAAACAACTACTCCTCTGCAGTGGGTCTGGGCTTTTTTTTTACCTTCTGTACCAAGGTAATAACTTTGATTCATTACAATAAGACAGAATATCAGAAAACTGTTTTAATTTGTCTAAACTATCTACGTTAGCTGTCAAAACTTGTTTTAATTTTAATGCGTTGATGGATTTGATTGCGGATCATAGGTCTCTCTATTCAGTGTCCTTTGAGGAGCAACACACCAACATGACTAAAGGCAAAGCTGAAAACATTAAAGACAAAATCGATGGCAATGAGCTTGATTTGAGTCTCAGTAATCTTACAGAAGTGCCCGTTAAGGAGCTGGTAAGTGTGACTGCGTGTTATTCACTTTACTGTTATTATGAGTGTGTACTCGGTTGTGTTTACTTTTTAAAAATTGTATTAATTCAGCCTATCTTTAGGCGAAGTGTGAGAGTCGTTGAAAATTGAATGAAAAAAACACTCATTTTTTGCAGGCTGCATTTCCAAAGGCAACAGTTTTGGATCTGTCCTGTAATAATTTAACGACTCTGACTGTAAGTAACAACTCTTAATAGAAAAAAAAGTTACAATTAGTTTTTTTTTTGTAGTTTGTTTATTGTATGTTTTTGTTACTTCACCAGCCTGAATTCTGCAGCTTGACTCACCTTATAAAAATTGACCTGAGCAAGAACCAGCTCGTCTGCTTGCCAGAAGAAATTGGGCAACTTATTAACCTCCAGCACCTGGATTTATACAACAACAAACTGAAAATGCTTCCCATCGGCGTTTCACAGCTCAAGGTGAGTTTAGGATCTCATAACGTTCTCTTTAATATCAGAAGTTGCTATTTTCATTTTGGGGGCTGTTGTGGCCTAATGGTTAGATGATAGCACTCCCTTCTACCTTTACTGCCACGACTGAAGTGAGACATATGAACAAGTCCAGTCCAGTAGCAGTTAGTAATAGATGCCGATTGTTTGTTGCAGAGCCTTAAATGGCTAGATCTGAAGGATAACCCCTTGGAGTCAACACTGGCCAAGGCTGCAGGCGATTGTTTGGATGAGAAGCAGTGCAAACAGTGCGCATCCAGGGTGAGTTGAGTTTTCTTGAACAGTATAAATAACCTTATTTACCACATAGTGAAAGGTTTGAAACAATCACAAATGAACAAATTCATTTATTTTTTTGGTTTTGTCTATGCCCAGGTTCTACAGCACATGAAGGTACTGCAGGAAGAAGCAGAAAAGGAACGAGAACGCAGATTGTTGAAAGAGAGAGGTAGGAAGACCAAAACTATTACAACTTTACTAAATTTTTCATATGAATGTTCTCTTTCCGTTATGAATTATATTACAAGTTGAGCATAATATTAAGTTTAGAATTTAAAACAGATTTTTTTTCTGGTATATGTTTTTATGAGCGACGTAGACATTGTATAGTATTGAAATATTTATTTCATGTCATGCATTATAACAGGTTTTTGATTTGTTTATTTCTTTTTGTTATTTTCTGTGTCAATTATTCATTGATTTTTAGAATACATTTGAATCCCTTACAGAACAAGAAAAGAAAAAAGAAGCTAAGCAGAGGGAAAAGGAGGCCAGGGAAAGAGAAGCACAAAAAAAGAAAAAAGCAGAAGAGAAGGAAAGGAAAAGAAAGGAGTATCAAGCTCAGATGGCTGCTCTTGCTGCTCAAGAACAACAGAAAAAGAAGAAAGAAGAAAAGAAAAAGAGAGCTGCTCAAAATCAAGGTATGATTTTATCTTACATGAACTAAGACTAATTATTTAATTATTTAATTATTTATGTTGTATAAAAAAAAAATATATATAGTTTTGATCTACACTATCGTTCAGAAGTTTGAATTTTAAGATTTTGTCATGTGTTTTGATGTATTGTATGCTTCCCAAATATCTTTGAAAAATTCATCAATATTGCACAATATTATTACAATTTAAAACAACCGTTTTCTATTTCAGTATATTTAAAAACTTAATTTATTCCTGTGATAGAAAAGCTGAATTTAGCCAATACTCCAATCTTCAGTGTCACCTGAACCTGCAGAGATCATTTTAATATGATTTGCTGCTCAAGAAACATTTCTTATCAAAAACTAAATCTTGTCAGATTTTTTTTTTTTTAGGATTCTATGATGAAAAGAAGTTCAAAAACAGAACAGCACTTATTTGAAACATATTACATGTCTTTATTACACGGCTCTCTGGAATGCTTGATTCTGATTGGTCAGTTGAGACATTTGGAGATTCGTTCTTTTCGAATAATAACCGCTCCAAAGTAATAACGCATAGCCGGTACTGCTTGTATGTTTAAAATCCCTCCGCGCCAACAAAGACTACCGTTTGGCGCCATCTTGTGACAAACACTGGACAACCACAATTTAACAATGGAAAATTTTCCTACTAATAATTAATATTATTCATATGTAGCTGTAATAAATTGTCTTACTAACGTTTGAATGTTAGTCACGTGGCAATATATCGTTTCGCGGAAGGATGAAAATGTTAATTTAAAACAAATATGCCAATAAAATTTTTCTAATTCATATTCATGTCCAGTTTTTTTCCTTATGTGGCAAGTAGCCGTGTAATAAGCGGGATAATGGACAGGCAGCCAGTAGTTATCACACCGCACCGGCTTAAATGACACGCTTATGGAGACAGCACCAAGGCTACTACTACATTACTAACTGTGACAGAGAACTAAACGGATCCTTTATTTCCACCGGAAAAATACCTGTTGATGGTGTGAGACTATTTTGGGTACACCAAGAAAGTGTCCGTTTAATAGTAGCGGAGGGTCTTGTATCACGCTGAAGGGGCTTATTTTAAACATACAAGTAGTACCGGCTATGCATTATTACTTTGGAGCAGTTATTATTCGAAAAGAGCGAACCTGCAAATGTCTCAACTGACCAATCAGAATCAAGCATTCCAGAGAGCCGTGTAATAAACGATTTTAATGCACGGCGTGAACCACCTGACGTGAAGCTGCCAGCTCGTTAGCTCAGCATTGTGCCCACTTCAGATAGGAAAGAGATGAAAGTGTGTTAAGATCACATTTACTTAAATCGCTTATCTTCTTGAATTAAGTATTCAGTCGATCGATCGAGAGAGAGGAAGAATTAGTCTATCCTACCTATGGATGAAAGTTGATTTATAATAATATTTTAGTTCATTTCCATCATTAGTAACAGTTTCCCCTGTGGGTTAAATAAAGTTAAAGGGATAGTTCACCCCAAAATGAAAATTAGATGTTTATTTGCTTACCCCCAGGGCATCCAAGATGTAGGTGA
>JAUMHQ010000069.1:12718005-12729187 GCA_032361165.1 Enteromius paludinosus
GTCGTAGTTAAGTTAGTTCTTGATTAATTTATGTCTTAACTCATCATTAGTTTACAGTCAAGTAATTGTTAATTAATCTTCTAGCCAAATTTGTAAATATTTTCTGAAATAAGTCTCTTATACTCACCAAGGTTGTATTTATTTAATACAATTTAGTAAGACAATTTTTTTTGTGGAACTTTGAAAAAAATTTTCAGGATTCTTTGATTATTTCAAATAAATTTTCTATTTTGTAAAAATTTAAGGCTTTAGTTTCACTTTGACCGATATGTGTTTTTGATATCTATTATTACAGATCAAGTAGACCGATAACTAATATTGTGAACCGATATACTGTACATATTAAAATTAGGAATAACCAAGGGCTCTGATAAAACTGTCTTTAAATGCTTTTTTACAGTAATTGGCAAATCGGCTTTGAAAATGACCAATACACATAACCATAAAATGCTTTATATCTGCAACGATAATCGGCCAGGCTGATAATCGCACAACCCCCAATGTAATGCATCCTAATTGAAAAAAGGTAAATTTTGAGTGGTTTAGTTTAGAGACCATGCATTACTGGTTGTCTTGTATTTTGTCTTTTTTTGTACAGACCATGACTTGTTTTGGTCTGAAGGTACCAAAAGCCATTTCTAAAAGCAGTGCATGTACTGCTGCATCATGGATGAGCAAATGTCAAAAGTGGAGAAGCTGACTACAACTTAATCATTACAGACTCTATATAGTGACTCTTGACCAATTTTGAGTTTCTTTTTTGTGAAACTAATCAAGATTACGTGAAAACATTCTTTTGCTATATTAAGATCAATGGAAAACAAGACAAAAAAATAACACATAGCCCGGGCTTCTCTGGAATGGAGCTCCATTCGAATGTGGCTTTGTACAGAATAGAATCACTCTACACATGCAAATTTAATCATAATATAATATAACATGGCTCATAACACAGCAAGGAGGCCCCTGCATGGTGTCAGGGGTTGCGGGGGTGTCTCATACGCCAGCGGTAACGACCTATGTTCACCAAACTCACTTTCAACAAGATCATCACCCATCTATGAACAATTGTAACCTCTATAAGAACCTGTAATACTAACGCGTGCAAGAATCCATGAGCATTCAGTGCCATTTGTCTTCATATCATGTGGTCTGAAAGGATCATGCGAGCGTTCATGAGGCCGCGGAGGGGAGAGGTGATGCCTTTGCTTATAGGAGCGGATGAGCGATGTGTGAAATGGATTTTTGTGCTCTGCTGTGCTCCTTTCACACTCTAGGCTATCATAAGCTCTGCTAATTCAGCTGCATTGCCTCAACCCACGTTAATTATAGACTCATTGACAACAGCTCTTACTTCGGTGCAATCTACCCACCGCGCCGGCTTATTGAGGGTCGACTGAAATGAGATGGAGTTTTATGAAAGCCCCCAGAAACTGCAGCAACGGCCTAAAGCAATGCTGATGATAATTAGATCCTGTGGCAGAGCTGGAAAATGAAGTTAACGCTTTACTTGAACCCTGTAGTCATGAGACATGCCAAGGAATGTCGACTTTCTCTTGTCATAACATCGTAATATAAATGTCTGCTACATGACAGAGCAGCTCGAGTCACCATGTGGAATATTATGACAAGTGACAGGCCTTATAAATGCTGTTTTACGTCACGAGTGGCATGAACATTTAAACAAAAGTGAACTAAAGAGTCTTACTGATGGTAGAAAGGAATACATTATTCCTGGCATCTATTTTCACAGTTTTCAGTGTTAGTATTTGAATTTATATTTCAGTTCTTGACAGGTGTGTTTTATACAAACAATGTGGGAAACATGTTATAACGGATTGAACTGACTTTAGTTGCTTTAAAGCTGGGATTTTGGTTCTCCATTAAACGTTTTAAAAATAAAGAAATAAATTGTACTCTCGAAAAGTATTAGAATCATGTACACTCCCATGAGATCACATAACCCGCTAAATATTGTTCATTTTGTCTCTGTAGGGCCCCTGTTATTAGATACTTTCGCTTGTGGATGAAAAAAATTAATAATGGCTGACTGTGAAAAATAACTTTAATAACTGTATATATACAGCTATATATGTACCATTCAAAAGTTTGGGGTGGATAACATTCTTTAATACGTGTGATGAAGTCTCTTATGCTCATCAAGGCTGCATTTATTTGATCAATCATACAGTAAGAACAGTAATGTTGTGAAATATTATCACAATGTAAAACATTCTAAACATTAGTGAGTTCTTCTTTTTAGAATTTTCAGCATGAATTTCTCCAGTGTTCAGTTTCACACATTCCTTTATTCTATAAATAATTCAAAATTATTCCAGTGCTGACTTGCTGCTGAAGAAACATTGAGTATTATTTTTTTAAAGGTGAAAACAATTTTGTTGCTTTAAAAGTTATATTTGTTCAGGATCCTTTGATGAAGTTCAAAAGAACAGCATTTATTAGAAATTTTACCCCAAACTTGAGTGATATCCTGTAGTTTTTAAACAAAACACATTATGTAAAGTAGGAAAAAAAAATTGAGATAAATACAGTATATGAAATCACAGTTATCAGTGGCAGTTGTGAGAAAAAGGTTTCATTCTGGTATAAAATATGGGCAAATATGACAAATTAACAGGACATAAGTTAAAATTTGTTAGAAATAGAAATAAAAGTTGCAATTATGAGTTATACTGTGTAGTCACAAAGACATTCTATAAAACAAGCTTCCATTAACAGCCTTCAAATTCTTAACTTTTTGAAAATAAACTTATGTATATGCTTTGGTGTAGAAGAGAAATAATCAAGCCATTTCACTCAATCACGTCTGTCAGAAAACAGAACGTAAGCTGCATGTTTTCTTTGGGTGAGAGGATCACATCAAAACGGCGGGAGTGTGAGTGAAATCTATAGCACTCTGATGCAATATAAAGTATCAATCATTTCGTGTCGGCCTTTGGGATCAAAGTAAAGGTGTCCAATATTTGAGAGGCAATGTATTACACTTATCTTTTGGCATATTGATTCTTAGCTGGAAAGCCAAACTCATGTTTCCTGAGGTGTGCTTTGCTTCAGTCACATTTGTCTTCATCCATGTCAGGGGCTGACCAAATGAGAACACAGCAAGCAAACACATCTGCCAGATTTCTTTGCTTGCTAAAGGAATTTGCCTTAGTTTTCAAGTCTTGTGACTCAAAAAGATCAAAAAATGGACTCAAAGGAACGAGCAGAATTACAGACACATTACGGAGGCGTTAAGGCCTCAAAATCACTTGGGAAAGTTAACAGGAGATGAAGTTTTGTTGTTTATTAAGTTCCTTAATCTTGCTTTGGTGGGCAATAGAGAATGTCCACAGAGAAGTTCCAGTCTGCTGTTTTAAAGTCTTTTTATTCCAAGGGTGAGTTGATCCAACAGCTCTGTGATTAAAGTCCTTGGTGTGTCCGTCATGGTTGATGAGCAGCCTCTGGCTTATGAAGGACCATCCAGTGAGGTCTCTCTTTAATTAACTCAATGACCAAGACCAGAGGAGCAGAAATCCTCAATAAAATAATGGAGGAGTGACAAAACAGCTGCATAGATAATTATGTTTTGACAATCAGCCCACATAGGGGTTATAGGCACAGAAGGGTCCTTCTGTAGTGAAGATATTTGGTCATAATTTGGAGATGTTTGGTCTTTCCTTCTAAAATGGAAAAACAGCAGTTAAGTGTCCCTTTGTGATTGTTCTCTTTTTTTAGCTAATAGCTTGATGTCTGAGGATGCTTCACTTTCTTCCTGGATTTAAGTTTGAGCTCGTCTAATCCTAGTGATGTGCTTTGTCTAGTGGTAAACTTCTAAAACTTTGAAACAGAGCTTTTTGCTTTTATAAAGCCCTATAAAGCTATAAATATAATATATAAATACTACCATACATCAACACCACCATTTTAGAATGATAGGAAAATGATTATTAACAAATTCAAATTCAACTTCGTCTTCGAGCAACACCTAGTAATGTTTCTGAATGAATGAGCATCTTGTAACAAATCAGTCGAGAAAATAATTCAATGACTCACTCATAAATTGTTACTTTATTGTATAAATCAGTGTATTTTAATGATTTAGTCATAAAGCTAATCACTTGTTGCAACTTACTGATGAAACTATATGCAACCTGCAGTAAGAGGCACTAATAAATCATCACAACAATGTGGGAAAAACAGTGAGAAGTCACAGGAAATAGTTATATGCAAGTGTTGTTTATTGGAAAATAATATTATTAAAAATATGCATTTTTATTAAAATAATAAGCTAAAATAAATAATATACTGCATGTTTGATAAAAATCCATTAAAAACTAGAAATTAAAAATGTTAGAAATGTGGAAATTAGCAATAAGTTTCCTTGGCAGCCAACGTAAATAAAACATTTTTAAATGACAAAAAACAACAAAAAATACCTTTAACTTATTTTAAATAATAAAAATAACAGATAATTCAGAGACTATCAGCATAAAATGCACTCCATTGTCGGCTGGTGGATAAGGTCTGCAGTCGTGATATTGAACCTGCACAATGTGACTTTGATGTGATGCTTAAACTTTTATCTCCTTGGCTTTTTGGGATGAGCTTTTGTATAAGGCTCAATCTCACCTATGTGTAAGAGCAGGGGATGAGACAGAGAGAAAGAAGTAGTCTGTGCTTTATCCCTCTCTCATCACAGAGTATCTTTTCTTCAGTGCAGTACTTCACTTTTGTTGTGTTAAAACTGGCTTCTTGGTCTAATCCATTCTGGACATGCACACACTCTGTCTGTCTGACTGTTTTTTTTTGTCAGACATACAATATGTTTTGGCTGTCTGGACCTCTGCCCAATCAGTTTTCTGTTGCTCGATTTTTCATTTTAAGCATTTCGGTGAAAGAACATTTGGTGGCCCAAAAAATTTGATCTTTCCTTGTTGTCGTCCTGACAGCGACCCTGTCTATGAATAAATAATAGCGAGGCTGGTCATCTAATGGCCTGTGGGGCAAATCTAGCCTGTGAATGATTTTTTACAGCTCTCCGATTGAGGAAATCGACATCTGATGAGTTAAATGTACACTGTGGCCTTCAGTTAAGATATTGATTAGAATCTGGTTTTGCTTTAAGACCCACATTTTATATTGGACATCAATGTGCGGGAAAGTGCTGCACCAAATTTGTATAAGTAAACAACAATGCCCTTAAAATCAAATACAAAGTGCAAACAAACACAAATTGCTAAGAGCTGATAATTATTCTGGAAAATGCATGGTCCTCTTCTAATTTTCATTTGTATTTTCAGTCTGGCTCGAGAGAAATTATTTGAGGAGCTCTGGCTTAGACTGCTGTGGCTCTGTCCCAAATTGCACCTAAGCCCACTTCCAAGTCTACGTTTTGCCATATGGACTATTGGGTAATTTTGCATCTCACGAGTGCAGGCTCTGCAAAAGTAGGGACTCTTGAGCCCCCATCTGAAAACTAAAATGATAAATGACACACCTTACGGTTTCATGGACTTCACAGATGTGTGCAAACGAAGGCCAGAGACTGCAGGCCCACATCTAGTTTGGGACAGAGCCTGTTTAATCATCCCACTTAAAGGCATAGTTCACCCAAAACTGATAATTCTGTCATCATTTACTCATTTATCATGTTGTTCCAAACCTTTTTTTCTGTCGAATACAAAAGAAGATATTTTGAAGAATGTTTCGGTTCCCATTCACCTTCATTATATGAACAAAAAGTACAATGGGAAATAAAACTGTTTGGTTGCCAGCATACCCGCTTTTGGGTTCAGCAGGAAAATAAAATGCAAGTATGTATAGAACAACAAGGTATTAGATCTCCACCACAAGAGGGTACTGTCAGGATGGACATTTTTCTTCTACAATACTAATTCGATATAAATATGCTTATCAATAAACAACTGATCAAAAATGATATGAATTATATATAAACTGCATCACTGAAATAAGCTCCAACCAAACTTTATTATGCTGTCTCATTCCTCCACATATTTAGTGTGCATTCCCAACCTGTGGAAGTTACCTCATTACGCTGTAATGTTACTTTAATTGGTCTTTTAATTTGGTTCGGTGGCGTAGCCAGCAGACGTGGCCGGCTTGGGGCAGTGCAGCCCTCTCGCAGTTTCTCAGGTGGCAGTGTTTATTGCGCCCACCTATTTGCTTTCAATCTGTCAGCAGCAGGGCAGAGCGCAAAAGAGAGGAGCGGCATTTGGCAAGCCATCTTTCACATGACACCCAAACAGTGTGTCCCATCTGCCAGACAGGCGTCCAGGCCGGGACCAGCATTTGGCAGAGTCCTGTCTGAGACGTAGTCGCCCCCCCTCCTTCCCATATCTATTTCTTTCCCCTTTGAGGAATGTTTTTTTCCTCCCTTTTTTGTGAGACTTTAGAGAGATGAGGTCATGTGCTTGTTGCATGGCTGAATGAACCTCTGGGTTTTATCTATTTTCAGCTCCGCTGAACTCCCAGGGTTTGCTTTTCTTTCTGGAGAAGGACACTGCTTTCTTTTTAAACAGTGCGAGTGGTTGTAAATGGTATAGTTCAGTGGTTCAGATTTATCTTTTCATTTGGGGAAGAAAAAAAAGAGCAAACACAAAATTAACCCGAAGCGACAAGAGGACTGTAAAATAAACTTCAAGGTTTAATCTAACCACGAGGACTGAAAGGGACTCAATTAGTTATAATTTTCGCCTGTCACAATGCTAAACACAGCCAGGCCTGGGCCCCCACAGGCTTGTGGATGGAAACGTCCTAATTGGAGGGTGATTATCAAGTTGTCACCTGTCCTTATTAGAGGTGCGAGAGGCCTGCCTACCAACCACAGCTTTCCTGACTCACCCGCAGTCAGTGGGCCTCTCTGCCTGGAGCAGGATTATTTTCAACAGTCGGCACCTCAGGCTGCGTTCCACATCTTTCCTTTGAACAACCTCATTTGTGATGTGATGAGGCAGACAGGCAGCTTTCTAGGGGTAGCTTGTGCTTTTAGGCATATGTGTTCAGATTTATGGCATCTGTATGTTGTGGTGACACATGATCACACGACACAGTAGTGTAATATTGGTCAAACCCATCCTTGCATGGATATATTTTAAAGTTCTACATTTAGGGTGCTTATTTTTTTTTACTTTTTCGTTGAATGTGCAACATAACTGTTTGTGCATGCACCGACACACACACATAAAGAATTAATTTCTCCAACACAAAACACTTACCTGAAAAGCTACATTTGCAGACCTCCTGCTGAAAATCATAGTTTTTTGTGCTTTATGCTTTTATAGATTCCAAACAGATAACAACTACTTTCTAACATTTGTTTATTTAAAAAATGAACATTGCTACAATTGTTATATTTTTTTCCAGTCATGCAGCTCTTGCTTTATGCATCCCCCCCCCCCCCTCCCCTCCCCTCCCCTTACCTAACATCTACCTTTAAACTCTCCAGGGCTTTTTCTCTCTCTTCTCAGTCTCACTCTGGTCTGCCCATCTCCTTCATTTCCATTTCCTTTAAATAGGACTTTCTCTTTGGCCTTTTCTTCTTTTTTTATAATCAGATACTTTCTTTATCCTTTATTTTATAACCTTTTAGAGAGAGAAACTGAAAATCTCAACCAGGGCTGATGAGAGTTCCACCAGACCAGTGCCACTTTTTATCTAAATTCCTGTCATTAGACTTTTCAGTCACATAAAAAAAGCAGATGTGTGTGATAATATTCAGCGTATGGGTATTTTACTTAATTTAATTGAAAGACTACAGTCTTAACACTGACATTTACTTTTTTGGTGTCTATTTAATACAATAGGAGGCAATAAAGAGACACTGTGTTAATTGCCTTGTGGTTAAAATAAGCTAAAAATCCTGGTAAAGATTTACACATTTCCATCCATTACAGTTTGTTCCATGTTCGCTGATCTGATCTGAAGGGACTCCAGGCAAAACAATCTTGAGCTACTCATAAAATATAGATGTTTGATGTCTGTACCGTGTGAAAGCCAGTAAATCAAAACTTCATGCAGTCTAATAAATGAAAGAGACATTAGAAATATAGGGAATACTTACTTGTCCAAATAAATAGTCTCTGATAATACAGAAGCGTGAGATTTATCATAGATTGCATATCATGACCTTGGAAGCTGTGCAGCATTAGATTTTTTTCTCAGTATGTTCTGCATCTATGTGTAAATGTGTGTCTCGTGTAAATCTGTAAAAATGGCAAATTTTGCACCTGCGGCTGTTCTGTAAGTGGGCCTGTCGGACATGAAAAACAGGATATGCAGTTGGGTTATGCTGTGATCTACTTATCAGTGCACTTCTTCATAAGCTCTTTAATTCAGTTTGCCATCAGCTTCCCCGTGGACTTCTCATCTGTTTTAATGACACATCATAAAATGTCCAAGGAACAAAGTTGGGCGAATTAGGGGATGTGTTTTTGGACTGTCCCCCCCTTGGGCTCCCATCTGGTGAAGCTCCGGAGTGAGTTGTTCGATGTGGTAGAGCAGAATTAACTGAGAGTCTTTAGACGGATAGGGGGGATCGTGGGGGGTCGGACAGCTCATGGCGCCGTGGAGCTTTTGCCACTCGTGTTCTGAATACAGAGTGCCACTTGACTCGATGATGATATTAAATGACAGACGTGGCATATGACTGATGAAGACAGACACAATGAGTGGGTATGAATGAGTTTCTTGGGGAAAATTATGCTTTATGGGTTGCAGATGAATTTGGATTCCTTATTTAAATCATTGTGCTAGATGGCTGCTCGTATGCTTCACATTATGTTGATAGTGACACGTTAAACGGATAGTTCTTTAAAAAACATTTACTCACCTTCGTGTTGTTCTATGGTAGATGAGGTCAAACACTGCCAACTCCCAAATGGCAAAAAGTGCTATGAATGCATCAAATCGATTCGTACTGTATGCAACATTTATGAAAAAGGTCACCATGATCAGATTTCTTGGTTAGTGTTCCACAGAAGAACAAGAAGAATTTAATTTTGGATGAACGGTACCTTCAAGTGTCAGGTCAGTAAAAGTAGTAAAAAACAGGTGACCCTTTAGTTTAGTTCTTGCTATTATATGCTTTTTAGAAGCATAATATTGGCTATTTATTTGTAGTTATGAATTACATATTAATGCTTTATTCTGCATTGACTATTTCAGTTACATTTTAAAATATATTAAAATAGAAAAGTTAGAAAAATAGAAAAGAATAGTTCCAGTTGTTTAAAGTTTAATCATATTCGACAATATTACTGTTTTTAGCATGTTTTGATCCAATAAATGCAGCTTTGCTAAGCATAAAAGTCTTCTCTAAAAACATGAATAAGTGGGGTATGTTATAAAGTAGTCTATTAGAAGTATTTCATTTTAATGTCCATGCTCACAAAAAAGCATGTTCCACTTGCATATGCTGTTCAGAACATCAAGTACTGTGACACGTGATGCAGTTGAACTTGTCACCGAATGACAAGGCTGTTCAGAGATTCATTGATTTCTCATGTCCCACATATGACAGGCCCTCTTTTCTCTCATTGGTGCGCTGGGCACTTGGCTGATGTCACACTCATTGATCTGTGCAGTCTCAATCACATCACTGACAGAGACAGCAGGTCTATTTTTTGCCTGTGCTTTAGGGACTTATACTGCCAGCATACGCTGGCATTTCATACGTCAAAACCGCCTGGATGATCTCAGCTCAGTGGACAAAACCTTCTGAGATGACCAGTCTTATGCATCTGCCTTACAATAGAAACTCATTTGAATTGATATTTCACCCAAAAAGGAAAATTCTTGGGTCACTGAATGGCTTTCTTACTTCCACAGAACACAAAACGAAGAAGTTTAGTATTTAGTCTGAGCTGCAATGGAAATAAAAGTGGACCAGGTACAATTTAGCTTCAAAAAGCGTAAAAGTCTAATACAATACGTGACTTGTATTTCAAGGAAAGGAGAAGCTCGAACAATAAACACAAATAACTCCTTTTGTTTTCTATAAAGGATGGGAAGTCACAGGCTTTGAAGGACGCTTGAGTAAATCATTTGTGAGTGAACCGTTCCTTTAAGATCAATTCGCCTCAGAGGGGCATTCGTACATCTACACTGATGTGGCATCAGTTTCTTTAATCTCTTTCACTGCAGTCTCCTTCAGGTTAGGCTAGAGGTTAGCAGTCTAGTGGACTCTTAGTCCTTGTCCGTCTCTGTCATTCACAGTGCTTCTACCGTCTTGTTCCCTGTCCTCTCGTGTCAAATTCGAAAATTGATTGCCGTCTGATGTTTTCACATTTAATTAGTTCCTGTGTGACACAGCCATGTCCACCACCCATCGCCCTCCGCACGACGATGGCATGGGCGAAGGAGAGACGCAGAGCTGCCGCAGGACGGCTCCTCAAATTCTTCATAAATATTATAATAGTCCCCTGCATCTACAGTCTGTTCTCTGTCTGTCAGGTGACACAGTCATTATAGCCTATTTAGACAGTCTGTGTGTGTGACTGGCATAGCAGTTCAGAGGTCCAGCACAAACAACACAGTTCATTTCCACCTTCTGAGTAACTGGGTTAGAGGGGTGTTCAGGTGCCAAAACAAATTGTGCCTTTCATCCTGAAACGCTGAATGTTTGTGGTATACCTCAACATCCCAATATTTTGTTTTTGTCGTCCATTTTGGCTCAGTGAAGATGGAATGAATATTTCATGGCTCAGTTTGAATTTTTCTTTTTGTTATATGAAGGTCATATTAAAACTGTTTTTGAAATGATCATTTTTCTATAGATTTTTGTATCCTCATGTATGTATTATTATTATTATTAATAATAATAATCCTTATTTATTTATAAAACCTGGGTCTGGGACAAGACAGGGGGAAAATAAAAACGTTTTAGATTAAATGTAAATTAATAATGAATTACAATTATTCAAAAATATCTTATATTACTTAAAATATATAGACATATCAATGTACATTTTTTAAAAGCTCTTAATTTAAACAGTCAGATAGATATTTTTTATTTTAATATATATAGTTTGAAATTGATTTATATATATATATATATATATATATATAGGTCCTTTTCAGAAAATTAGTATATTGTGATAAAGTTCATTATTTTCTGTAATGTACTGATAAACATTAGACTTTCATATATTTTAGATTCATT
>JAUMHQ010000069.1:12734120-12749199 GCA_032361165.1 Enteromius paludinosus
ACATCTGCAGAATCCACATTATTATAACTCTTGTGCAGATACATGCTTGTCCCAGCCGTTGCAGAACTTTGCTTTGCCAACTGTAAACAATCCCTGACATATATTTGTATTGTTTGAGCCTACTTTAATCCACCTATCCCTGCATTTCTGCCAGTGATCAGGTGGAATTTTTCTCTCTCTCTCGTGACCCAGGATTGTTCATCTACATTTAGTTCCACAGGGTTTTACAGCGCCGGAAAATGGGTCAGATTTGTGGAGCATGACTGGATCAAAATTGTTCCTGGACTCTATATCATTTATGACTATGCTGCGGGCAAATAGTGCAGTTTGGGCTGTCTCAGTGGCCATATACATAATTATTTAGTCTATTCAGGCAAACAATGTGTTGTTTAGACACTGAGAGGGCAGAAGTATATGCTGGCTGTTTTTGGCAAGACTTGGATGTTTTATTGACATGGCAGTCTGAGGAAAACTTATTTTTCACTTCAGACAGACTTGTACTGTTGCTTTGCAAAAAAGTTATTTAATTAGAGAGAATTACAAAGCATTCATTTTATCTGTACTTGCTCTTTTTAAAAATTTAACCAGAAGAAGAACAATTGTAGAATTACAAAATCAATTAAACTCATCGATAACATCATAATTAAGTAGCTATTGTAAAAAAAACCTTAGATTGACTCACAAACAATGGCACAATACTGTGAAGCTAAAATAACCGAAATGCATACGGAGGAAAGTGAAACTCACATGGCAGGTGCATGCACGAAGAATGAGTGTTCGGAGATGTCAATGGTTGAGTGAGTTAGTGACGCAAATTTAACTAAACTTTCTAAATGAGGATGATATGTGGAAAAGGTTAAAAGACTGCAGTGAGTAACCAATGTGAGGGGAAACCCGTCAGCTGTCGGTCATCTCAGGGACACTGATGGTTATTAACCTATTTGAATCTACTTGAGCCAAATTGAACAGTTACTGTCTATCCTGTCTATGTACCAGTTCTTAAACCAATAGATGACTATATTCATAGAGTTGAATTGTCTGGTTGCACAGACAGACTTAACTAAACCAAAGAAGAGAAATGGGACAGAAAAAGTGATAAATTTAGCAGATATGAAAAAATTACAGAGTGAAACAGTGAATTTAAGTGGGTTTGTGAGAAGTCGGGTTGAATAACGGCTACTCTGAGTTTATTTTCTGTTCGCCTCCATCTCCACTTCCCATCTCTTAGCTGAACGGTAATCAAAAGAAGTCTATGAATGGCAGGCCAAGATGAATGGAAGCCTCTGAAGTCCACGTCAACACAAAGAGCAAGTGAATCTATAATAATTAAAACAGAAACAAAGATCTTGCCAACATGAAACACAGAGGCCGGTGGTACGGGACATATCTTTTCATCAATCTTACAGAAACATCATATTAACCCTTATGTACCACAGCGAAGATGAAACCCGTTTAGCACCCAAAATAAGTTGAAACTGAGAAACTGGGTTTTTCAGTATTATGCCGCAAATTATAAAATTCTTTACCAATATAAGATTGAGTATATTATATTATAAGCAGATATACATTATGTGACAAATTCTACAATTTATTTTAGTTTTCCACTTTATTTTTTTCATGATTTTTTTTTTTTTTATTTAAATAGAAAAAATACAATATAAAATTGTTTCCCTAGTGGTCTGAGGATTTAGACCTTCACTGTACCCAGCATGCTTTCTTCTATAACAGAACAGATCAGACACCCAATTTCAAACATAAATGTCATGTACCACATCATGAATTAGCTATTAGGGCCAGCGTCCCCCCATGTGTCATATACAGTGCCCTCCTCTAATATTGCCACCCATGGTAAATCTGAGCGAAGGTGGTTGTGAAAACTAAATAAAAAATGTTTATCCTTTTGATCTTTCATAAAAAAAATTCACACAATTTTAACCTATCATTGAAGTTAAACTGTTGAAAATAGGGAGAAATTCTCATAATGAAATAAATGTTTTTCTCCAATACTTGTTGACCACAATTATTGGCACCCCTAGAATTTTTTATGAGTCAAATAGCTCTGAAGCATATTCCCATTCATATTTACAATTTTGAGCACTCCGGGGTGATTATGAGCATGAAAATATCCAGCCATGGTTTCTTGTTTCACAGAAATAAATATAGGAGGGAAAACAAAGCCAAAATTCCCCTAATCATCAACACAATGAGAAAAACAAATAATATATTACATTTATGATGTAGAGCTTCACCAAATGAAGTGGCTTTAAAGGTTTTCTGACCCTGAGACTCAATTATTTTCTGCAATTCTCCAGCTGTGGTCCTTGAAGAGTCTTTATCCACTCAAACTCTACTCCTCTCCGTGTGTTAGGATGATAGAGACACACCTCTTCCAGGCAGCTTCGGAACATTTTATGCTGATTGGAAATTCTTCGTTATTTCCCTGATGGTGGAAATGGACATTTTCCCTGCCCTAGCTCTTTTCTTCAAACAATAGTCAAACAGCCCCTACATCAGCACATGTTGTTCAGGAGAGTAAAAAAAAAAATATCCTCGCTCGTCCAAAAACAATCTCCAGCGTGTTCGGTTGTCAGACAGGACTGGAACTACAAATAGGACTGGCTTCTATAATCAGATGAAACTAAAAAGATTTGCTTTTTAGAAGCAAACAGTCAAGATGGGTTTGGTGAACACAGGGATAAAAAGTATTCCATGTGTACAATGAAATATACTTTTGATGTTGTGGGCCTATATTTCTGCTGGAGGTCCTGGACATCTTGTTAAGACACAAGGCATCAACAGATAACAAATCTAAAACTGACTGACTCTGTTAGAAATCTTATAATGGGCCATGGTTGGGTCTTCCACTGGGACAATAATCCAAACACAAACATCAAAATAAACACAAGAATTAGTCACTGAGCACAACATGAAGCTTTTGCCATGGGTGTCCCAGTCCTCTGACCTGAACCCTGCGGAAAATGAGTGAGGTGAACTAAAGAGGAGAAGCACCATCATGGAGCTGGTATTCTGAAGGATCTGGAGTGATTCTGGATGAAGGAATGGTCTCTTTTCTCTTATCGGGTGTTCTCCAAACTCTTCAGATATTACAGGAGAAAACTCAGAGCTGTTATCTAAGGAAAAGGACGTACTGTAGCAATAACTGGGTGCCAATAATTGTGCAAATGTATTGAAGAAAAACATTTACTTCTCCCCATTTTCAATTGTTTTACTTTAATGATAGGATAGAATTTTTGGAAATGAAAGATCAAAAGGATAAATAATGCAGATTTATTTTCACAGCCACCTTTGCTCAGATTTTCCAAGGGTGCCAATATTAGTAGAGGGCATTGTAGATCCAGCCCCCATGTTCTCCTAATTTATTAAGCAGAATAACGAAAAGACTCTGAAGCGTTACATCTTTGGGCGATTTTATGCACCAGATTCAATTAAGTGCTCATTTGAGACCTAGTTCATTAGAAACGTCATCCTAACCGGCTGATAAGATGGGACAGCAGCAACCCATTTCTGAATTTAATTTACAGGAATTGCATGTGTTTCTTAATGGTTGACTAACTCTTTCATCAGACTATAGGATGATAGTTCTTTCATAAATTAGAGTATTTCTGTGTAAGGCATATGTATATGTAAATGCATGTAAACATATCCTTTTTAATATCTTGCTTTCAAAATTCAATATTGACTGTTATCGCCATTGACTGTTATAACCAGTAACACATAATATACTTAAATACTGTATGTAAATTATAAGATTTCATTATTATTGGTTTGGCTTGGATATAGCACTATATTTGAAATGTTAGTGCAATAAGTGTCAAGACAGAATGCAATTGGCATGGCGTAGAAATGACCTTACATATATTATATGACCCATTCATGCCACATATAGGTACAGCAGGACATTATATGATCATAATCAAAATCCATTAGAGCTTTCTGTTCCCTGAGAGATGGTAATGTATAGACCAAAGGTTATTCTGCCTTTGTTCTGTCAAGGACATGGGTGACCTGACTTGATTTCATAGATAATTTCTACAATAGGCAGTTCTGGCCAGTCTAATGGATCCAGCCTCCAAAACTGATTTCCTTTAGGACAGCCGAGTCGTCTCTGTGACTCTAGAAATTAAGACCCTCTCAATAAATGTGCTTTGGGTTTCGTATCCACCCTGAATGTCTCTCGTATTAATTTGTCTTTCAGTAACTCATATCATCTTCCAACCACAAGGTTTAAATTAGGTGTGAAAGAAATACATCCTAATATTAGACAGGACCGTCTGCTCTCATTTTTCCTTTTTTAAAGAGATGGTGACGTCAATGTGACGTGGCCAAGCATTATTTGTATAAATTTACTCTTCCTAATGTAGATTAATTGGTTTTGTCACCAGAAGAGAGCGGATCCTCTGAAGTGAATGGGTGCCGTCAGAATAGGAGTTCAAATATCTGATAAAAACAGCTGAACTCCAGTTCATCAATAACATCTTGTGAATTTAAAACCTGCATGTTTGATCTTTATACAGTTGCTTCTGGTTCAAGTCCACCCCCTGTTGTCCTCTCACATCAAAATCCACCACCATATTTAGAACTGTTTTGGACTATTTCATTGTAAACAGATCTGTGTGTATTTGTCTTTTTCACTTATTTTTTTTCACTGGAAAAAGCAGAATTTTGGATAGATGACTTGTATTTTAGCCATTGCATTTTTATTTTTGTTTCTTTATACATTTATTGTGCCTGGATACATTTTAATATTTCTCCTAATTTGATTCACAGAGGACATTAAGTCACACGAGGTTTGAAATGGCATGAGGATGAGTAAATGCGTTTGCTGCTTTTATTGTAAACTCAGTAGGTGGTGAAGACTCAAGCCTTTCTTAATTAGAAATGAATATGTATCCAAGTGCTCACTGGCAAGCTGCTAAAGTGTAGTCTCACTCATACCAGGGCCTATGGCATGGCAACCTAGGGGATGTTAATTTGCTGCCATGTTATGAGCCAAGCCTACTGCTGGGACTGTCACCTTGGAAGGACAAAATGAACAATGATAAACAATGCAGGATTTATTCAGGCCGTTTTTACTTTAACCTTTTGACAGGAATGCACACTGACATCTGTCTGTCATAATCTAAGTAGAGAATTACATGCTGTACTATTGCAACACATAACATTTTTTTACTAATCACGAAAAGTATGTTGTTAAACAATGAAATGAACATATTTAATATGTGTTACTTGCTTTAAATGCAAGCATTAGTGTACGGCTATCATGAGTAAAATGTAAATGTTTTTGAGAATAAAAAAATGGTGACAAAAAGTATTTTAATGAAATTGAGCATGTATAGCAAGTTGAGTGCACATTGCAACTACTGTATTATGAGTTACAGTAAATGGATGTTGGAGAAATAATGAAAAATGTCTATGCAGACTATGCTGTTACACGTTCAGTCATATGCTGTTACATGTATCATTTAATTGTGTAAATGAACAGTACTTTAAACAAAACTGAGACAAAAAATTAACTGAGCAAATTATGTTGCATCAGGAAAATTTTAAATAAAAGTTGAAAAACAGCAGTAAAGTTTTTTTGGGCATACAATGCTGCTGTCCTGAGTAAAATGTATGAAGAAAATGAATAAGATTCAAACTTCGCTGTCCATCCATATGTTCAAATTTCAGATCTGGAGGCAAAAACACATGTATATCCATTTCTTACATCCTATATTGCTTCATTCTCCACTGCCCATACAACCAATGATCTATTGCTTGTGTATGGGCCTGTACCTGGTCAGGCCGTTCCTGACACAAGATGAAATTGGTCTTCGCCAACACATTTCGCACTCCATCTAAAGATAAAACCTCTGGCAATTTCAGAATGGTTGCAAACGCTAGAACTGAAATATCATTTTACACAGTTTCCACCGCTATCAACATTCTCATTTTAAACCATCCTTTAGATATTCAGGCCATGAAAGTCTAGGTCACATCTACATGTACGCCGTAATATTTCTCTGGGATGGTGTTAGATTATCTAAAAGCCACGTCCTATTTAATTATTAAGGGACAAAGATAACCAGTCTCTAATGACAAGAACATTGCTTTATTATCACAGAGCTGTCATTCAAACACAGCTTTTAAATAATTAGCCAGTGGCGTGTACCTTTGATTCAACGGAGCCATCTCAAAAGAGATGGTTAACCAAAGCTAATAACCCCACAACCTCTCCCATGGGCTCGAGCTGAAGGCTCGGCAGGATTCGGGTTAAAAGGCCAGCGAATCAGGTCAGTCAGAAATGAGTGTTTGTGACCCGCTGTCGTATCATGAGATCCCTTTGAGCAGAGACGAGAGCTAGAACAGATGATAAGTACAAAGGTTAGGAACTATTAATTCACACAGCACAGGGTTCCTTTAATTAAAACAGTGAGCACTAGGTCTCTCCATGAGTATGATATGACAGTCAGAAAAGACAAAAAACATTTGTAGAGCTAGACCCAGTTAAAATGGACACATGTAAACTTATACAAACCACTGCAACCAGCTCATCTAGAAACACTGGATGTAGAAAAAAGAAATGTGTGTATATATATATATACATACTGTTGGAACCAATTTCCAATTAATGATTCAAATTAATAACACTATATTTTTTTTATTAATTATCTTTAATGTGCAACGTTTAGTTACAGCTCTTCAATTATAGATTTGATAGATTAGGACAGACCCTGGATTCCTGATATCACTGCTACTCTTCAATGCGATAAAAACAGACAGAACAGTACAGTACACGTAATACTCACAGGTTAATTAACATTGTGCTAGCAACTTGATAAAATCACCTCATTTGATTTGGATACGCTCAGTGCAGACAACGTACTTGTGATTGTGTGTTAACCTACATTAACTTACATCTTTCATGTTGTAACCACATTCAGTAGCGCACTGATAGGTTTGCAACAGAATACAGAGTATAAAAACGGATGTACATTTTCAGTTGGTTGTTGCTTGCGGGCGGGGAGTGAGTTAACGTACACGTTTATAAGCCTGTTTGGTTGTTAACTGATGGAATTTCAGACTGCCAGCTTCTCTGTGGTGTCTTTCTCCATCGCCTTTCCCCCTCTCCCGCCAGGCTGTGAAGCCCTTGGCTCAAGGTGACCAGCAGCATCTGGGACAATTTGCAGCCCTGAAATAATGGTTCAGAGAAATGCAATGATATGAAGGCGTGACAGTGCAGGTGTGAGTAATTGTTTTATTGTGAGCGTGTCTGTAAATGTGTGTATTTTCTTTCCTCCTTCTGTGCAGTCCTTTCCTTTGTTTCTCTTTCAATATTGGCACTGTGATAATACACTGTCAAAATGATTTTCAAAGATACAAATAAAGTTTATTGGGGGCTGAAAAAAATACTATTTCAGCCTTTCTACTTCAAAATATCACATTTAAAGAAAAGGTTTAACCAAGAAAAAAACAAAAAATGACCCAATTACATCTTTTACATCATTACATCACTTGCTCACAAATTGATCCACTACGTTGAATGGGTGACGTCAGAATAAGCAGATAAAAACTGAATCGGGAGGGAATCCAAGGAAAGCCCAAAACAGTTAATATCATAGGGTTTTGTTGTAATAGCACAACGATTTTTTCACAGGAGAAAGCAGTATTATGGATAGAGGTCTCATGTTTTAGCTAGAAGCAACGGTTTTGAATCATGAAAAAATTCAGCTTTTCAAGATGTGTTGATTATTAGTGGATTATTGTAATGTTTTCATCAGCCGTTTGGATTGTTATTCTGACAGCACCCATTCACTAAAGAGGATCCATTTGTGAGCAAGTAATGTAATGCTAAATTTCTCCAAATTAGTTCCTACGAAGGAACATCAAATATCAATCATCTTGGATGTCCCGAGGGCGAGTACATTTTCAGCATATTTTCATTTTGGGTGAACTATTTAATTTGTTACTTGATGATTCTTTGTAATTATTTGTAAAAAATTTACTTGCGATTTCTGAGTGAAAAATGTTCAGTCATTTCTTTTTTAGCGCCGTGTCTATAATAAAATCATAAAAACACCTCTTGTTATCACTTGAGTGGAAATAGATGCCCTGGGTGATTCCAAGGGGGCCGAACGGCAAACAAATCCTTAAAATGATCAAACACATTCAAATGAACGTGTGAATTATTAATGTTTCGAAAACACGCGCCTGCCTAGTCATTCCATCGCATCTTTTTCATGGCTGGATGAGACCAAGCCCCTTTGACTTTTAAATGCATTTCATTTTTCACCACAGCTACCTGTGGCGTTGATATATTGCTGCTTATTTCTACCAGAGGACGATCCCTAGCCTCCCTTGATGTTTTTATATGCATGTATTGAATCATTTATCAACTCGCAAGATCATTCAATAATATGCTTTTCAGGAACACAGAGAAATAAGACTTTGCTTGGATGATGATGATGATGATGATGGCTTCAGCCTGCCTCTCCTTTTTTTATGAAAATGAAATGTGTGTCGTTCTGCAGCAGACCTCTTTTTTGATGTCACAGAACTGGCAGAAACATTATGAAAGAAGTACAATTATCCTGCGGTACATAAATCTATCTGTGCACGCTGGCAGTATTGAAGATTAAATCACTGCTGCAGCACTGTGAACTGTAATACGGCAATAACAAAGAATAGCTCGAGATGAAAAAATGTTAAGTTTCTCGATGTTTAGATTCTCAAATGCTCCTCACTCGCCGTCTGAAAAGAAGGCTCCTTATCGGGAGATAACAAAAGCCTTACAGCATAATTACCCCAGCCTAGGTCACCTTGCGCGTCGTGAGAACGTGCGGTGGAGACAGCCGACATAATGAAATCCTAGAGTAAAGGACACTTTTTGGTAACACGTCCTCCTGTATAATCACTCCACAGTTGCTTTAATGAGACTCTTATGACAACCTCAAACGAGCCTCATGAGCTCATAAACATTCAGATATTGTAGCTTAAATCCCAACTGAAGGAAGTGCGCTTTCTCATTTCCTTGTTGTTTCTCTTCTTTTCCATCCGTTGCACCATCCTTCTCTCGCTCTTTCACACTCTGGAGCATCGCAAGTTTATTTTGAGGCACAGACAGATTTCCTCGTGGGTATGTGAGGTTCAGTATGCAGGTCAAACAGACTTGATAGCAGTCGTCCAACGCCAACAGCAAACTGCCCTAGACCTGATCTTATGGGTGGCAGGCAGGCAGCAGACCTTTTTTTTGTTTGGATATTATTAAAGTAATGTGTCTTTCCATCGTGTCACAGCTGCAAAACAGCCAATCCCTGTTAAAAATATGCCATGGCTCTGCATATAAAAGGCAGTGTTCAAAGAGTTATATCCGTCAGCCATCTAAAGAAGACAGCAGTTACAAAGGACTAACTGATGGTCCTTTGTGATTTATTAAAGTGTGAAGATCCTTGATGATGCTAATATTAGAGTACCATTCAATTTGCTCTTCTTCAAAAGCCCGCTCACAGCACAGAGAGAGAGAGAGCGAGAGGAGATTGGACACTGAACGAGACACGGAAAGGGAACGTTTGAGCCTGAAAAATCCACTTAATATAGCCCTGCTGTTAAAATAAAAAATATCGGGACACTATGTCTAAAGTGTTTACAAAATTCAGTATCATAGAGAATTACATAGTGTATAATACCAAATGTACTTCAAAATGAACACTTCATATAGTTTAGTGTCTCTAATACAATCTTCGAAGAAAAACCTTTCATCCAGTCTAGTACATACAGCAATATATTGCATTTTGTGGACGAATGAGATGAGAACGGCTAATCATTTACAGTTCTACATGTCCATTCTTGCATCCATTCAACATTTCGAATGGATTTGACTACTTCCTTAAATACCTTCGATTATTGCACTTTAAAAAATAAATGAATTTGAAATAAAATAAATAATATTAAACAACAAAAACAAACGAAAACCAGTAACATGGTTTGTGTTTCTGCTCAAGTTAAAGGCCAAGTCATTTTATTGGTCAGTTGAAGCTCGTAGGCCAAATAGTTTATAATTGGCACATGGAAGGAGAAGTTCAAACCTCTGATTCCAGACTGGAAATTCTGCCCCATGTCATGGGCACAATAGGGCTGCTATGAACCACCCTGCTGCCTGGAACAGGCACTAGATGGTCATTCTGTAGGTGTGCGGGTGCCCTATACCCTCCGTATACACTGTCACTGGGATGTCCCATGCATGGGAAGATGTTGCATAATTCAGCAGGTCCATACGACAGTGGGCTCTGGTAGACTGGCAGCTCTGGGTAGGAGTAGGGTCTATGTACCAAACTGGACGCCCTTCTGACAGCTGCCACGTTGTGGAAAATTGCTTCTTTGTAGGAGGGAAGCCTTGTGGACTGGCTGTGTCTGAGCTTCTGACTTTTCCTGGAGTTTCGCCGGAAGGCATGAAGGTAGTTGTGATCCATCGGTTGGGCGTAACACAGGGTGTTCCTCACCCGTCCGTGTACATCCACGCAAGGGAACAGGTCGGGTATAGTTACTTGTGGGGAGGCTGCGGCAGTGGTTCTGTCACCTGGGAACCGAACTCTGTCGGGACCCCAAGTGGCTTTCAGGAACGAAGGTCTGCGATGAAGCTTTCTTTTCCCTATGAGAGGTATGTCATCGAATGTGGGGTCGAAGTATGTTTTGACACAGGAATTACAAGCTGGTTCCGCGGCTGCAAAAGGATTCTCGCTGAAGGATGAGGACAGGTGGTTTTCAGCAAAACTGTTTGCTTCGTTATGACATGTCGATTGGTTTTTATAATCGTGAAGCCCCCTTAGATCCATGGACTCCACTAAGAGATTCTGGGGCCTCTTTTTCCGCCTGACGGCATCTGAGTAATCACTGTGACAAGGCTTGCGGTGTTCGGTGTAGATGTCTCTATATGGAACAAAAGAAGAACCGGGATGGGCCAGGTCGGATGGAGGATCATGCATGGCTAGATGAGGTGTGCTCAGACTGGATACAGGAAGCATACCGTCATAGAGACCCCTAGTCCTGGCGGGAAGTGTGTAGCGAAGTGGAGTGGGCCGTGTCAAGACTCTGTGGTTAATCATTGGAGGTGGGCTAGTGGTTTTGGTGTGTTGCGTGAAAGGTGGAGTTATGGAACGCTGCATGTGAGGTATGTGGTTCTCTGTGACGTTACTAATGTAAGAAAAGTGACCAGGAACTTTTTCGGTTGTGGTCACTAGTGGGATACGTGCTGGCAGGCTCCCGCTGTGTCGACTCCAGTTCTCAATGGTCTTGGTGGCGTTATCCAAAGAGTTTTCCACTTTGGCTGAGGAGACAATGTCCTTGGCTGTCTGCAGCATTTTCAGCATGTTGGCCTGGGCGTAATTGGCCGTGATATCTGGATTCTGTATGCTGGTAGATCTGCCAATATCTTCGACGCCATTAAAGCAGCTGTATATGCCCTGCAATGTAAAGCATAATAATGTCCAGTGACCAGTGATTGTGGATTCCTACAGTGAAATCTTATTTTGTGAGCATTTCGCTGAATACATTCATGTCACTGAAGTATTTTTCTCCATTATAATGATTAATATAACGGATAATGTTATCAGTTCAGTGTTTCATGTCAATGGTTAACGTGCTTACTTGTGGTGAATTATTTGATGATTTTTACTGGAATGTGCTTTTACTGGAATGTGCTCATACGTAATTTACTTCAACATAAAAAGTAGATTAAAGTGTATTTTTAAAGGTTGCTAATATTGCTTTATAAGTCTCTTAAAACAGGTTTACATGTATGCAAGGTCAAAAAACACTTTAGTTTTCTCCAAAAATTGATTTGATTTTTAATTATTCGTAAATGACTCGTGTGAAGCAGTTTGAAGAATCAGTTTGTCTAAACCCCTCCTTTCCGTGAGCCCTCACTGCTGTGATTGGTCAGATGGCGCAGTCCTTTATGATTGGTCTACCACTACAGCGTGTGTCGGAAAACAAATGCCCATTGCCATAACTGAATGACAGTGCAGGGTACAGTGTCGTCTTGACATGATGTAATCCACGTGGAAATTGTACTGTTTTTGGATGGGCAAAACATCATGCAAATATGTTACTTAGTGATGTGTGACCAAAACAGAAAATGATTCAAATTGCTGACGACTTGTTTAGACTAAAGTGAGCCGACTCTTGTTTTTGATAGACAAAAACGTAATTTATCGTGCACTGCCGGCGTCACAACTTTACACATATCTTATGTTCACATACTGTACAGCGACATGACACACTGCATGAAAGATCATATTTGAAAAGGCATAATAGGGGCACTTTAAATACTGCATTATGCATTAGGACCAGGTAAAAAAAACATGAATCCAAAATTTTCAAATTCAAGAAACATTTCTTATTATCAATGTTTGCTGAAAAGTTCAAAAGTATACAGCATTTCTTCGAAATAGGAAGCTTTTCTAACACAAATGTCTTTATTGATTCTTTAGATCAAATTAATGCATCCTTGCTGAATTAAAAAAAAACATAAAATAGAATTTGAATGGTAGTGTATGTAAGCAAAATTGACATACTCAAATTAACTGAAACCAAACCAAATCTGAAACTTTATAATCTTATTGATACCCAGGTTTGATTATCATTGCATTGTCTAAATAGAAGAAAAAACTGTACTGAAATGTAAATCAACAATATGCAATCTTACCCTGCTAATGGCCAGCAGAAAGTCTAAGTGATCAGACTTGTGGACAGAGTGCCTCAGTTTCCAGTAAAGTAAATGTTCCCAAGCAAAGACCAGCAAGCTGAGGCCCATGGCCACGAGCAACATGTAGAAAACACCTGCCATGTTGTCTATGTCTAGTTTGGAGCTCATGACCTCGTTTTTCTCATTCTGGCATATTCCAGACAGCCATACTGTCTCCAGTCTCTGTGTGTCCCCTGCATGAAAGGAAACAGGGTCAGGATCAATGCCAGAAACAGCGGCAGTCAAAGACTATTCAACTATGACATAAACAAGTGGATACTGTAGGAACCATATACTGTATGTGCTTCTGCTCCAAAACCTACAGTGGCAAGCCGCCAACCTAGACATAATTTTAAGTCATCATATGTGTGTTGGAAAAATTAAGTTAAGGCAATATTGCATGGACTCTTCAGGGCACTGTGTTAAATGTAAAAAAAAAATGATTAAATTCAATTCAATACAAAAAACAAAACAAAAGAACTAGGCAGCAAAGGTAGCTCTCTAGGCTTTAAAGCAAAGACAGTTTCTACTGTTGGGTGGAGGATTTCTTATACCTCTAGCTTGTGTTGACATTTCATACGTAACCTCTCAATTCTCAGCACACTGAGTTTTTTTTTTTTACAGTAAGAGGGCAATGTGATAGCTTCCATGCTGGGGTAGAGGATATTAAGTGTGGACCAGTTCCGGTCCCCCAAGTGCAATTTACCATCTCCCAGGAACTGGAGGAGAGCCAGGTCTATGGGGCGCTTCCAGCGGGAGTCTTTTTGCAGAGCAATGCCGTAGCCTGTGGTAGCAAACACCTTCCCACTACCAATGGTGACCAGCTTGCAGCCCTCATCCTTGCCAGCCATATAATTAAGAACTGCTGCATCATATATGAAGGCATCCAACTTCCTACACAGAGGACAGACATGAGCCCAAGGCAAATGGCTTAGTAATTACACGTAATTATGTCAAGTAAATAATTAGCGCTTGTTAATTTATACTCCTTTTTCCTTGATAAATGGTGAGCAATACATTATTTATGCTGTGTTTCGCTGACCTTAAAACTGGAAAATAGGCTATCTAACAAAATGATGCCTATAATGACCAGTGGAATAAATCTCATTATAGACTATTAAGCAAACACTTCACGAACCATGTGTTTGGAAGTGCTATGGTAGTATCGTAGTTTTCTTCGAAGCATCTTGAAATGCCATGTAAACGGTACCACCATAGCAACTTTTCAACCACACACACATAAAACATTATTGCCAAAGCCCACCCTGTCTTAAGGCTGTTGAGAGCTTCTTCCACTCCCTTCTGGTTGTATTTTATCATGTGGGTGTGCATGTCAGGGTAATTGCTTCGAATGTTCCTCTCTGTGCTGCCGTTTGGGACCGTCCCGAAGCGAAAAGGAGGATAATGTTCCTGGGGTTTTTGAAACTGAAACAAAAAGGAATAGATGGCATTTCAATTGTTAGGCTGAGAAAGGCTGCTGCTTAACCTTAATAGTGTAGATCAACACAGATTACATGGACTTTACACAGAATCACATAGTGCCTGGGTGGGAGTGACCTTGGGGAAGTATTGCTTTTATATTTTTCTCTGCACTGATTCATCGATTTGGACTGTTGAAAATAAGTAACTCATATTTATGCACATTAGACTGAATAAGGGATAAAGTAAATTGCACTAAGTGACTGTAAGCAATAATTTAAACAATACAGCTATTTTTCTTCAAAGCTTCTCAAATGCGTACAATGAATGAGATTCCTACACAGAATGTATGAATAACAGAAATAAGCATTTTATAACACTACTATATTATGTTGCTTCTAGCATCTACTGTCTTAGCATGACTCCAAGCACTTGTGTTTGTGTTTTTTTAATCTATGAACAATTAATCTGTTGTTCTTCCCTGAGGTCCAATTCATATCGCTGGTGCATAATTATATGGATTTCTGTTGCTTATAGATTTTTTCTATGAAAAACAATTCTTATCTTTGAGACATCGGCGACAGGAAACTTAGAAAGGTGCCAATTAACTGCTTTCAATCAAGCTTTTGTCTTGATGCTGAATTTTCTTTATTCTTCAACAAAAATGAAGCTTAAAAAGGACAAATTATCACAGTATGAGTGATATTTCAGGTTTGGTTTTATTTTAAAATCTTGTTTAATATTTAACATACTAAATAGGTCTTTCCTTTCAACTTTCTTTCAGAAATAATTTTTTTGGGCCAAATTTGCTATCACACACTTACACACACCCACAGATGTTGGTTTTTGTGATTTATGGGGACTCTCCATAGGTGTAATGGTTTTTATACTGTACAGACTGTATGTGGTATTGTCCTA
>JAUMHQ010000069.1:12771301-12787104 GCA_032361165.1 Enteromius paludinosus
GATTTGTCTAAACTGTGACTTGAGACTTGACTCGAGACTTGATGGTAAAGACTTGAGACTTGCTTGTACTTGACCATGTGTGACTTAAGCACATATTAATGCTTTATTCTACATCCCTAATCCTACCAAATACCTAAACTTAACAACTATACCTTAATGTTAACTATTAATTATTAATAAGCACTATCAACTATTAATAAGCAGCAAATTAAGAATTTATTGAGGGAAAAGTTGTAGTTAATAGTTAACAAGTGTTACCTATTCTAAAGTGTTATTTTTCGGGCAAGTCCTAAGAGAGATATACTGTATATGATTAAATGGCTGTGTTCAGGATGGAGCTGGTACTCGCCAACAAGGGAAGCTCTATCCCCCAAAAGGTGATATTTTAAGCTCACTTTATGTATTTGGAAGGCACTTGGCCATTTAACACATGGGGCCTCATACTACTGGGATCTCATGAGAAATCCCATACCAGATGTTTGTGACCTCCAGTCCAATCCCTCATGCTAGAAAAAATAATCAGGAACAGCTTATTCAATTGCATGGGATTTACATGTGCAATATACATTGGTTTGTCTTGCTATAGAACGACCAGATTCAAATAAAGTAGAACAGGCTGTTGCGTGTCCCTGACTCCACCCACCTCATGCCTATACAACAGGAATCATATAATCGCATCAGACTTATGTGATATGATATGCATGCATGTCTCAAAGGAGATAAAATGCCTAATCCATAATCTGGAAATGTGGTTGTTCAGAGTGCCATGAAATATGGTCCACAGCTTTATGCTACCATTTCTTCGCGGCAGCTTTTCTAATTTGATTGATATTAAAAGTCAGAATTAATTAATTTTCTATTCTCTTTTTAGAGTTCTGTCCAAAATATGTCCAATTGGAAATGATAAATTTGAAAGAGTTTAGGTTTTTCCTCTGCGCTCTTTATTAAAAATAAGAACATGGTCACTGAGCTGTACAAAAGATTTGGCAAATTATTCAAGATCTTTTATATTTCACGCTCTATGGTTAAACTCTTGAAGAAATGTTGCCTGCCAGAATGCTTCATTTTAATCTAGTTCGTACACATTATCTGACACACGCATATTTTTGGCTTTCTGTTCCGCTTCATACATCTTATCAACATTTTTCTGCACATCGTGCGAATCTGAAAGGCATTTGAATAATGACAGCTGGGCAGGAAGGAGTCTTCTACTCTCTAACTGGTACTGAAGATACTCATCTGTCCCATTAAATCAAGAGCTATTGTGTTTCTCATTTAAAGATATACATCTTTTGCCGGTCTGTATGCAAAATGATTGTTTTACTGTATAAAAAGCACACTTTTCAGATATCAGATGCTACCAAATCTACACGGCGTGGACTAATAGTAAAAAAGCGACACAACTACAAATTCTAATTAAATAATTAGTTAAGCCAAGAATTCACATTCTGTCATCATTTTCATGTTGTCTCAAACCTGTATGGCTGTTTGCAGAGATAATGAAAGTCTCTCAAAAGTAAAAACTAAAACTTTTATGTGATTGTTCAGATTGCTTTGTGCTTGTTTCTTTAAAATAATACATTAGACTGAATTTTTACTTCATTCACAGTTTAGACACTCAATAAAATGTACACAAAACACCCTCACTACCCACGTTTTATGTAAAATTCCTGTCATGAAGAACTCTTATACCCAGTTGCCTTTAAAGTGTGCAGTTAACAGCTGCAATTTGATGTTATTCAGAAGTTTCCACACCTCGGTAATCAGAGGAAAATAGGACACAACTGTTGGTTGCTGGTTATACATCATAACACCTATTGATTTTCACACCTCACAAAATCACTTTTCCACGCAGTTGTTCAATAACATGCCATTGCAGGGGGCTTGCTGGAAAATACACACACAAACCACATGCACATGCTAGCGGTTCTCAACCTCACAGCAGTTATTTTAGACTCGCTGCATCTAATAAGAGCTCTGAGAACAGCGTTCCTGAAATGATTTCACAGATACCCATGATTAAATCAGTTTGATATTTGAAATACACATATGATGTTTTTCAGTCATGCTTTGATGTGCATTTAGTTTTGTAATTTTGATTGTATTACTAGAACTCTAATACATTTTTGGGTTATGCACATACATGATTGGGTAATGGTTATGTTATTCTGGCACACACATTGAACCTCATGTCTGAAACACAAGCCAATTTCTGTTTAAATAATAAGTAAAATGTTTTTTTTCATGCACAATTAATGCATTTGACAATATGTGACACGAACAGGTTTGACAAATGATTTTCTGTATAACAAAAACATTATTTTTTTTTTGTCTGCATTTTATTCAATGTGACAATTCATATATAAAACGTTGTGCATTTTCTGAATAAAACGTTTTACTGCACATTTTGGTTTTAAAAATCAAAATACTAATCGTAATAATTCAAAATAATTTAAAAGTGTCAAAATTCAACAATTTATGTATTAAAACTTGGTAAAACTTTATTTCACGGCTACACCAGTTAGTTTCTTATGAGCATGCATACTACTAGAATATTAGCCATTTATTAGTGCTAATTAAGCACATATTAATGCCATATTCTACACGACCTTGTTCTAGAACCATAATCCAATACCTAAACCTATCTTACTAACTATTAATAATGAGCAAATTAATTTATTGAGGAAAATGTCACAGTTATAGTTAACAAGTGTTACTATTCTAAAAATGTGCTTGTTACAAAGACAATCATTTAAACAATTTTTTCCACAATTCACAATCACATTTAATTCAATGATCATTTTATGTATGCTTTATATTAATGAACACTTTGTAAATCCTTCGTAGAGAAATTTGATTTGTGTGATTAATAAATGTAACCCAATAAAAACATTTTATCTGTGTTTGGTTTAAATATAATAATAAAAAATAAACCGTATTAAAGTGCCCCTATTAAGGGTTTTTGAAAATGATCTTTCATCCTGCAAAGTTTTTAATCTGAAAGTGCTCAGTGTATAAAGTTATTGACTCTCAAAGGAAAGAGTCGACTCTGAATAATTCAAAGGAGTCGTTTTTAAAACAAGTCCCAAGCTGTTATGTTGACCTTAACTTGAAACATTAGCATATTGCCCGCCCACTTGTTGGACTTTTCGAATGTAAATGCAAATTACTTCATTCAATAACTGCAGAATCAAGATTCGGAAAGGAGAGGTTTAGAAAAATAAATTGTTGAACAAATTAACCCAAAGCCAAAAAATTTACCTTTCATGGCCCACTTTAAAATATATTTTTTACAGTAGGTGATAGAAAGGTTCTCGACCTACTTGCTAGTAACTAATCTCAGGAAATCCCCATTACTTATTAAACCTTCTCCCTTTAAGATCCCTAAGATCTACCACTCCACCTTTCAAACACTTACTTTGTGCGGGATGACTACTGCAGAACCTCCACTGATGCCTACGATGGGGATGGACGTCTGAGAGGAGATAAAGTCTAGGATTTGTGCCACAGCTTCTGAGTCCACGTCATCTTCAAACACCACTCCGTGGAGGCTCTCCGCTGCCATAGTCTGACAGAGACGTGTGAGTAAAGCCCTGGGGTTAGTGTCATTCACCAGCACGGTGATGGGGTTCACTTCCAGGGGCATATCTAGGAAGTTTTCTGGACTCAGACGGCCCTTGATCTCACTGTGGTGGGCCAAACCACTAAAAACCACTGCGACGTTGACCGAAGGAGGGCCGAAGAACGGACGTCCCCAGGAGGGAGGCACTACATTGAGTAACAGATGAAAGAAGATGAGGCGTTGAAGAGAGGGACCCCAACACCTTTGAGGAGTGGCCATTTCAGCCTCCTAAAGCCTGACAGAAAGAAAGAACAAACATCATTTTAGAATTATTACTTGTTTGTCGGTTTGGAAAATGTCAGTTGTGTGCATACATAAACTGTAATTTACAGGTTTTCCAAAGACTTTTACTACAAAGCGGTCAATTAAAACCATAAAGTTGTCCATAAAGTGTTGGGAAATTAATTTACGTTTTATTTAACAATTGCATAATTGTTGCAGATTAGAACTGAGATGTGACTGAAATGTCAATGCATTTTAATACAGTGAATTTGTATTAGTTTTGAACTTTGTTTAAATGCACCTAAATGTTACAAAAGTTGTGCAAAATTATTATTAATAGGGTTTTATGAGCCCATGCATTCTCTGCATTTGAACCCATGATTGCATGATCACGTCTCATCTTATAACGCATCTCTCTACAAACTGAGCTACACCAAACCTGAATCAAATGGCAGATAAAATAGTACAAAACATTAATATGCAAATGTCCTGTTGCCGATAGGAGTGCAATTGTATACGCTTTGATGGGTCATATTTCACCGCTATTGTACACACGACCTATACGGGCGTATTGGTTGCAGGACAGTTTGGGTTAAAATGATCTCTAAAAGATCATGTGACCCTAAATTTCAGTTTTGCATTATATTTTAAAAGGGGGGAGTCTAATGCTATTTCATGCATTCTGAGTTACTTACACTGTCAAACAGTTAAGAGTCTTATGCTAAACATGGCCAAAGTTTCAGAAAACAAGTGGAACATATGACAGAGTAATTCTGTGTCAAATTCTGGGTTTGTACCAGTTTCTTGATAACACTTTAGAACTGGGAACACTTTGGATTCACTATTAACTATGACTTGTCCCTCAATAAATTCCCAATTTGCTGCTTATTAATAGTTAATAGTAGTCGTTAGGTTTAGGTATTGGGTATGATTAGGGATGTAGATTAAGGCCTTAATACAGTATGTGCTTAATTACCACTAATGTATGGCTAGTATTCTAGTACTACGCATGCTAATAAGTAACTAGTTAAGAGACCCTAAAATAAAGTGTTACCATTTTTTTTTAGCAGAAATCCTTGCATGCACACACGTCAACCCGAGATGAGTATATTTCTTTTACAATATAATAAAACTAAAGATTCTTGGCAATGAGAAGGATGCAATATTGCTCTATAGATACTCAAACATATAATTTAAGATTGGTTAAAAGGTTATCAGCTCAAACTTTTGAACCGTAGTGTACATTCGCATTATTTTTACATTTTTACCCGGGGAGACTTGCAAATGAGTGACAAGCAGCAGTGATTATTTAGCAATATCGATTTCTGTGTGTTCAGACGTGATGAGATGAAAATAGGACACAGCGCTGCATTGTTGTGAACAAGAGAGAAGCCTGAGTGACACAAATAAAAAGCACTGCTGCAACAACCAACTTCTGTCTAGTGTTATTTATATACATACATATATGATACGCCTCAAGTGTCATCTAAAACTGCTCAAAATACAAATGCAAAATAGTACTTTAAAATTGTAAAAAAAGAAACTAAATGCAGGAACAATAACTAAAAACTTTTTTTTTTTTTTTTGATTAAGCACTTGTGGATTACAGCCCTAATTTTAAAACTAAATTGTCATTTAAACTTAATTTATCTTACTGAAGGCAATTGACAGACACTCAATATATAATTGTACATAAATAAATGTACAAATGTCCTTTAATGTATATTAATCCAAACCATTCACGTGGTCTGAATGTCTATTTCTGTCATTTATAATCTCAGACTGCATGTGTTCTGGTCACAGTGTGCATGTGCCTTCGTGACACAACAGGCCATTAGCAGGCTGAGTGGGAGGTTTACAATGATTCCAGCAGGGAATCACATCTAAACTCCGCTCTCAACACTTCACAGGGGCCGGTCCCTGATCTCTCAACCCGCAGATGGTGCCGGTCATCGAAAACTCACCTTTGGTGCCTGACGAATGCTTGTTTAATGATTCCAATTCACACCACTGCCAGTTTGTGAACTATGGATATCAATATAGTGCAGAGGTCTACAGCATATGTTGCTTGTCTGGATCGTACAAGCGACCACATAGATCTTACAGTCTATTTTTTTCAAGGACAGACCCTTTGGAGCGACCTCAGGTCAAGTGCATTACTGGCATCCATGGTGATAGTGATCTCAATAACTCTCTACTTTCTGGGTCGCAGCTACTTGGAAATGAACCAGGAACCTTTGCACTGCCAGAACTGAACTTTCACCATAAGGCTATGGCTACATTGTTACAGTGCACACAAATAAAGCTGGCTCGAAAAACAGAGTGAGGACTTTCTTTTTTTTTAACAGCAAACTAAATCCAAATCTGATGAGATGCACTTGAATTAGAATCTTAAAGGTTAGGCCCATCCATCCATGCCAGCATCTTACGACTATGACACCGCAGCCTATTAAACTATCAGAGCTAGCTGTTGGACCATGGACTGTAATTACTATGCATGATAAATGCAACCATCACATTGAGATGGCTATCATGTTCCTTAAATGAATACATCTGGCTTCTAATAAACCTAATTACAACATTTAGGAAATATTATGATAAGGATGCATGTGGATTTGCTCATTCGCTCTGATGCTGCATTGTCTTCCTATGGACTTCATTACCAACGCTCCTCACCCAATGCAGGATCACAAGTACTTTCTGCACAAGTGGAAGACAGATGGTGAAGTACGAAGGAAGATTTGCTTTCCAATTGCAAAAGCAACAAAACCAAACAAAAGACTTGCCACGAGAAACCCAGAGAGTTAAAGCCGTCATGGTCTCTGTCTTCTCTTTTCTTTCTCTCTCTGTCTGGTTTTTTTTTTTAAATCCTCATTAAAAAGACACTGTTCAAACTCCACTCAATACTGGCAAAGCATCAATGAGCATATTTGTATGCTCGTAACTCAACGAAATCCTCACACTTAGCTGAGCAGTGGAGTTAACATAGCAACAGCTGGGCGGGTTTCTAGGGAACACGACAGAGAGGAGTGAAAAAAAATGCATTTTTAATTTCAAAAATATACATCTAGGGGTGTTTCTTCACTTCTGGTCCTGTGGAGTGTCTTAAAACACGACTATGTCCAGCGGTGTCCATTTCAACCAGAGGGTCTTTTCTAGCACATCTCACACAATGTATTGTGACGGTGTAAATAACATTGGCAAAGCATCTTACTTTTCCTGAATAATTAAATTTTCACACTTAATATCCCTAGTAAAAAAGTCATATACAGTATTTCAAACTGGCATAGCGCTCAAGACTTACTCATGTAAAAAAATATAATTAAACTTTATTTGGAGTACTACAGTACATGTGCACAATGCATATATCTTAATAATGTGTTTTAAAGTCACTATTGGTGCTGATTCTATGATCTTTAAATGCAAGATATTTTAGGTGTACCTGAGTTACAGTATACTTGTAATAGTTTCACTTAAGCTCAATCAAATATACTTAGAATATCTTTATTTGGACTTTCTGCACAATTAAAGTGCTTTAAGCAGTTTAGCTTACTTTAAGTACAGAAATATGTAAATGTATTTGTAGTAAAGGCAGTATGAAATAAATGTTTTCTTAAAATTATTTCAGCATTTTTTTTTACTGGGGTTGACAATACATCAGCTTGACTGGAAATCAATTTTTATAAAAAAAAAAATATATATATATATAAATATATATAAAAAATTTTATTTAAAATTTTTAATAAAAAAAAACTAAAACTAAAAATTGTAATAAAAAATTTTTATGTAAACATTAACTAAAATTATAAAAGCAATTTGTCAATATATCATTTTAATATTTAACTAAAGTTAACTTGATGTACTAAAATAACTACAGAGCAAAATTGGTAAAGCTATATAGTTAAAAAAAGCTAAAAACCTTTACAATTAAATTGAAAAGGATAATTTAACAATACGTTTTTAACTTACAAAATCAACTACTTCTAAAAATAATACAAACTATATATGTTAGCAAAACTAAAATAGCAATGCATTTAATCTCAGGCATGCACTTCACTTACACTTCTGTCCTCTTTGTAACAAAGGTACACAAATGTGGGTCAGACAAAACGAAAAGTGGTAAAAAAAATAAATAAATAAATAAATAATAAAATAAAAAAATTCGCAATAAGTTGCAAATAATAATTTATGTTTAATTGACTTTTTTGTACTAATTCATATTTTCAGTGTTTAAAGACACAGACGGAAAATCTAGGTCTCAGAAAGCAGCAAAAATAACGCCTGGTGAAAAGTGTCCAAGACACTTTTCATGTGACCCTTATATCACAAAGAAAAAAACCCCTGTTATTTTCAATAATAATGAACCCCTGGGACACAAGTGCCAATAGATGAAGAAACACCCCTATATTGGATGTCTTCAGAGTGTGTGTTCACTGCCCTGCTGCACGTGACACTGTGAATAGCGGTGAGACACCTGCAGCCGTGCTTTGATGACAGCAAACAGAACACACACACAGTCGGGCTGCTGCACGATAATATATTCACACTCCCATTTTCAATCTGTTAGATCTGCTGTTGATGTGATCTTCTCATGTCCTTTTCAAGTCCTCAGATCTCTTTAAAAATGGACACTTTGATATGTGTTTGACCATAGATCCTATGGACAATCACATCACACAGCTAGAACATGTGCTCTTATTTCAAACAAAACAACAAAAAAAACGAAAATGAAAGGGTTCATCAATGTCAGGCAAAAAACAGCTGCCATTCATTCTATTTTATGCCACCACTGGATAGAATTGGTCTTCTATTTGAAGCTCCTGAGTACATGTAAAAAGTACTTGAGTACAATTTCAGTATATTTCTCATGATAGTGATCGTGTAGGTTTGTGATAACTGCACGGGGGTGTCTTTGTTACTGTAAGGCACTTCCCTGGACTCACAGAATTACACATAAACACGGCTCGTCGCAAAATTTAATCTGCACCTTCCATGTAGATAATCGCAGATAGAAATATTTTCAAAGTAAAACACCAGCTGTGGGTGCCAGCTGGCCACGCGGTATCTGATAGGTGAAGCTGATTAAAGCACAATGGCTTTTAATACACTTTACATCTACAACTATAACCACTTCCGCCATTCAGTTTAGACTATAAGCTGAACTGCAGTAGTCGGGCATCAGAAATATTTGGTTGGATGAAAAAACAGTTATAACGGATCATTTCCTTACAACAAAACATATCTGCTTTAAATAGGGAAAAAAAAGATTCTGGTCTCATCTGGTAAAGCACAAGAATACAGGATAATGTCCCATTCGGCACAACTTCAAATGGTTGTACAGTAAATTGGGCTTCGCTCCAAATACAAACTAGACATTGCTGAACTGGTCACATTTGTGGTTAGACTGACATCTGCGACTAACAAAAATGACAATCAAAGAGCTGTACAACATACATGGGCTGTCATACACATCGTCCAGATGGTGTGTTATATTAGCACTGAATTAGCACATCTTGTGTGTTCTGTCGACGTATGTGATTCTGAGGTAAAATACCAACACGATCGAGAGTGTTAGCAAGTTTCAAGCTGAATTACATTTGGAGTTACACTAGCGCAACTATTTATAGCAACAATCCCAAACACATTCGCACTTGAGTGATGTTAACTCGCACAAAGCTAATTCATAGTCTCAACGTGGCTTTCTTAGAGTGATCTGTCTGCGCTCTGCAATGTGGGACAAGAGCCGCTTGCTATTGTACTGGTCTTCAATCACACAGGAGAAGAAGGGGATCATGGTAAGTTATCCTTTTAAGATTTGGCCACAAAGGTTTCGACAGAGGCCCGACTGTCCTGCTGCTTTAACCACTGCGTGAGCAACCACAACTCAAACACAAGCAGACGAAAACATCATGAGGTATTTCAAAAGAAGCAGTTAATTTGTCGCATATAAAGCTAATTATAACATACGCCGAAACTGCATATACTGTAGTGCTTGTTTACAGTAACACCTCAAAGTCCGTGTGGCCACACGCCGACTCTTTTAAACACAGATCACATCCTTATTTAGTATTCCACACAAACCACGGCATGCTGTATACATTTTTAACAGTGATCCAAGGTGAAAGTGCTCAGAATGTCATGGTCAGAGCCCACATTAGTGTTCCTCATATCTGCATGTATGGCATATCATCTGGCTTTTCCAAACCTCTGTGATTTCACCAGTTCAGCCAGGTTTCAGAGAGTCTGCTATAAAACGAAAACAGATTATGACATTGAAATACAGACGGTAGTACCACCATTGCCAGCATTTGTGACTGTGTGGCGGCGCAGACAGAATCGGATGTTAATAGCGATGTATTAGTCACACTCCAAACAGTTGTGATTGGACATTAACGGATGAGCTTTTCAGCAACAATCAACTGTTCTGTCTTATGAATGCTAAGAGGGGCCAGACAGGCTGTAATAAATAAATCAAAATAACATGTTCGAGTAGGCTCTCGTTTGAGACAAAACCATACAGCATATCTATACGGGATTATTGGAAATGACACTTGAGTGATAAATGACTCAAGATGTTTATGAATGCACTTCTAATCTATTTAGAAGCATTATTATGACAAACTGATATGTTGGAATAAATAAATATGCATATACTTCAATGGTAAACCTCATTTAGTCTGTCACACTCACACAGGACTTTACAGGACGTCATATTGCAATAAATAAAACATCAAGACTGCAAGAAAATCAATTTCCCTTCTTTGACCTTGACTAATCTCCTGTCTCCAATATGTTTATACATCTATAATATTCAAGCACGATTATACAGTTAAAAAACCTCGCACTACAAATTTAAAGAGTTTAGGATTAAAAACAGGGGGGTTTAACCCCGATATTTTATGACTGACCCAGTTTACCTTTTTTTTTTCTGTTGTGATTGTGTGTAAATAAGTCAAGCATCACTGACACAGCCTGTGAGCTGATATATGCACACCCCTGACATTCCCAATGCCAAAAAAAGTCCCAGTGCAGGTATGTGTGTCAGAAAGCATTCAGTTCTCCAGAATCCCATTCACTCTGCCGGTTACGCTTTCGAGGACTGTTTCAGCCACGAGAGAGAGCGGCGCTCCACCTGTTAACTACGGCAGCTTCAGCCCCACAGGCATTTCCCCCCGCCACACACACAAGACCCAGAGATGGAAAGCCGCTCTCCGTGGACACATGCACAAAGGTCGAGCGAAGCTGTATGTTTTGCTGTCAACAGCGGATTGAATGAAAAGGACTTTCCTTACCTGTGCCGGCTGGATGCATCCGAGCCCGACCCCAAGCTGTACATTCTTCAGCTGTGCGTCTCCGCCTCCTCTCGTTTCCTCTTCTCGCCTTTGCTTCCTCTCACCTTCTTTTGGCCTTTTCTGTCTTTCCCGCCGTCTCTCTCTCTCCTTCTCTCAACACTTGTGTGAGTCTACTTGTGTGGCAGCTGAAGACCCTGCTGTGGTGATGGCATTTCTCTCTCTCTCGCTCTCTCTCGCTCTTCCTGGCAAAGAGGGTCAAACTGAAGATGGTGTCAGTGACACAGTGAGGAAAACGATGGAAGGAATTAGCGAGAAACAGAGAGACAAGTGTCCGAAAAAAGAGGAGAAACAGCTGCTAGTAGCTTGTGACGCCGATGAGAGACAGCTGGAGAGTTGCAGTTGTGATCTCTCACTGAGGAAAGGTGCGAGAGCAGGTGGGGAGCCGCGTGGCAGTGACTCCCTGCGCTCACCCGATTGGCGTGCAAATGCGTGAGGTGGTGTTTTACTCTATAAATCTTCAATAAATCTCACCTGGGTCTTGTTTACCTATGCCTGAAGTTGTGATATGCCTAAAGCACGTACACCAGTGTTTGAAAGTGTGCATCAGTCGAAAAAAAAAGAGTTTTTGGCATGGACTAACCCTTCATCTTCAATCAAACCGCTCATCCGTAGCCTCCGCCCGCTCCATCACGACCAACCTAGTTCCCCAACCTTGGGGAATAATCATGATGAAATGAGAAGGATGCTGGGAAGAGAGTACAGCTGATTAAAATAGATTCGAATGAAAGACTGGAGATGTGTATCTGACCTTTTCCGTCTCTGGAGTTGCAGTTTGCTGATTTTGAGGAGGAAGTCCATGAAGATGCTTCGCGTTAGGCGAAATGTGTCACTTATTTCAGAATCGTTTATATCCGCAGGTGCCGTTTCTGATATAGTCCGGATTCTGAAAAGTTTGGACTTCTTGTCGTGCTGGCTGAGAAGAGCATTAAAGCAATCCAGAATAGATTCATACATAAATACGAATTCAAAAATGATGTTTGTCCAGTTTGTAGAGCAGATGTGCTGAGAGTCTCATCTGTTTGATGTGATCTGCCTTCTGCTCTCCAGACCACAGAACAAGCTTCTGATACCTAATCATGATGCTGTACAGATTTATCCTGCCTCCCCCCTCCTCATTCTCTCATGCTTTTATTCTCTCTCTCTCTCTCTCTCTCTCTCCATCCTGAGTCCCTTTTCTCCATGTCTGATTTTCACTTCCCTGTCCTGTCCTGTTTGTTCTTTCTACCTCTATTACTCCTGCTTCTGTCTGTCTTTCCCATCGTCTTTGTCATTATCCTCCTGCTGCAATTTAAATGCTCTTTCTTTTCAAGCCTTCCTACTTTTTCCGTTCATTCTGAGATGAGCAGGTCCGACAGACAAGTTCCCTTGTCCTGTTGATATTCTCTCTCTCTGTCTCTGACACTTCTAGACACTTCAACCTTGCATGTCCTTCGGGTCTGTTGTTATTACGAATGCAGTTTTGTCCTTTTTTTGTCAGACAGCTATTACGGAATCAATCCCCGTCCTCTACACAAACGTTTGTTTTTCATATCATTTGTTACTAAGCAAATTACATTTTCTATCCCCTAATCCTAACCCTTTATACAAACCTTTCTAGATTTTTATAGAGGCATTATTTATTTGTTTATCAAGCTGTTTTTCTCATGGGGAAAATGTGGATTTTATAAAAAAACACAAGCTTTATATTTTAAATATTCATATGTATACACATTATCATTCAAAAGTTGGGGTCAGTAAGTTTTTTCTTTAAAGTAATGAATACTTTTCTTCAACAAGGATGCACTAAATGCATGTACTGTATATATATATATATACAGTACATGCATTTAGTGCATCCTTGTCACTGTCACTGTTTATTCTATAACATATATATATATGTTTTAGAATAAAAGAATCAAATAAAAAAGGTTCCACTTTATATTAAGTGTCCCTAATAGCTGTGTACTTCCTAGACGTGTATCTAGTATGTAACCACAGTGTAAGTACACATTGCTACATAGTATCTACAGCTGTAATATTTCTGTAACTACACACATGTAACAACCCTCAGAATGGTGTGTGTAAGTACAAATGTGTAACAGGACATTGGTAACAACACTTTTTTCACTTCACTAAGTAGTCATGTAACAGGAATTACATAGCTACATTTTGTAACAGCAGTATGTATGAGAGTAACTGGAACAGGAGGTGATCAGGGGGTGTAGGTTTAGGGATATGTAAAGTGGGTGGAGTTGGTGCACCTCTGTAATACCAGTGTATATACATGGTAACTCCTCAGGAACTGCCCACTTAATATAAAGCTTAAATATGTAAAGCCTAACTTACTGCCCACTGCTGTGTAACATCAGAGTAATTACATGCTAAATCCATAGCAGTTGTCTGTTTAATATAAAGTGTAACACTTTACTTACCAGAAAGTGCTGTTAGTCCTGTTACACATTTGTACTTACACACACCATTCTGATGGTTTGTTACATGTGTGAAGTTACGGAAATAGTACAGCTGTAGATACTATGTACCGGTGTGTACTTACACTGTGGTTACATACTACATACACATCTAGTAACTTTGGAAGTGCACAGGTATTAGGGACACTTACTGTAATATAAAATGGAACCAAAAAAAAACATGTGACTGTTACATCCACCCCAGGCTCCACCCTCACAACGATCACTCTTCCCTGAGTATCAATCAGCAGCACCTGTCACCTCCACCTGCAACCACTCTCCACTACCACATAAAACCACACACCACCTCTCAGTCACTGTCCGTGCTTGTTTTTACAAGTTGGATTAAATTCTGGCAAGATCTATCTCTAAGACTTACCTGCTATACTTACCCTGTGTTTATCCCCGTGTTCTCAACGATCTCTGTGTTCTCCCCAGGCTCCAAGGAATCCCTTTGTGTCTCCATCGTCTCTAAGTTGTGGTGTGTGGTCGTGGTCCTCCACCTCTGTGTCTTCTTCGTCTCCCTCCATTCTCCAACGTTCCATCGCTCCTATACCCAAAGACATTCCAGTTACTCTCTTCATCAGTTATCTCCAAACCAGTCATCCATTATTCTACTCACCTGCGTTTCTCTGCCTTCACCAGTATTTATCCTCTCCTGCAAATAAACTATCATTATTGTTACTTACCTCCTGTGTTGAGTCCGCTTTCTAACAGTGACATTGAAGACTGGATTAATGACAATTCAGCTTTTTCAATGCATGAAAAAAATATATTTGAAAACAAATTCAAATAAATAGAAAATAGTAATATTATATTGTAATAATATTTCACAATATCTCATTTTTTATTGTACTTTGCACTGTATTAAAATGCTGCTTGGGTGAGCATAAGAGACGTCTTTAAAATAAGACTAATTACTGACCCCAAACCTAATAAACACACACATACGCGTACTTTAAAAATAAATTAAAATATAAGTATCTGCATATTTACACGTATTCTCTATTATTAGACACTTTTACCCAAAGTGATTTACAAAAGCCTTATAGATGAAGAATAAAACATTAGCGATTCTCCCTGAGGAGAAAAGAACAAAGATGAAAGTGAGAAACAGTTAAATAATATATTTTTTTCCTGTCTTTCTCAAAATCCGATCGAGTGGTCACGGAAGAAATACCCTGAGTAGCAAGAAACAGAAAAGGCTCATTTGACACTTGAATCAGTTAAAAGATGAAAGAAGAAAGATAATTTTAAGATTTGATTTGGTGTAATTTCATTATTTAAAAAAAATCTAGTCGAGTTTTGTTCACCTGACGCTGCAAATTAAACTTTCCACCTGTAAGGGAACAGAACGATACCACATGTCTTAAACATACTGTAACCCATAATCCAGGATGAAAACATTCTGGTTTTCCCATTCATGAGAGTATCAAATGGCAGAACCCTGGTGTTTCAGCCGAAGCAAGCTACTAATAATATACGTGTTAAATCAGTGCTATAAACTACACACAGCTTGTTCTTTGATTGCTGACATATTTTAAACATGATGTCTTTTGCACCTGTACAGCATGCGCAAAATTAAATATATACTACACTATAAAAAAAAAAAGATCAGCCGGGATGCTGTCATATAACACAAATGTGTTTTTTCACCCTGAGTTAATTTTTTCCCTCCTTTTTTTTTGTCCCAGCTTTAAAGATCTGCTGTCTCCTCTCATTTTCCGTCTGCTCAAAAGGAACTCTCAAAATTGTCTAAATCGCTTTGTGCACATAGCAGCTTTTAAGAAACTAAAAATACCATGGTGCTATTTTAGAGCAGGCCAGGTGATGAGGCATACTGACAGAAGGAGAAACCAGTGTGTCTCTTCAAACATGTTCCATTTTGACACAGTGAAAGCCATTTACAACGCATGATGACCTGTCTTTAAGAGAAGCAAATGGGTTTAAACATTTTTGACCAGAAAAACTGAACATTTTAGTTTAAAATAGTACCTGATGCATAATGTTTTCTGACAGTTTATGACAGAAGTACTTCGTTTGGAAGCCCATTTCTGACTTAGAGCAAAAAAAGGTCGAAAAAGTTTAAAGGTGCCATAGAATGCATTGAGAGAATATTTTTAATTGTTCTCTGATATGTACATAGAAGGTATGTAGCTT
>JAUMHQ010000069.1:12794686-12805949 GCA_032361165.1 Enteromius paludinosus
TGTTATGTCCATGTACTGAACTGTTATTATTCAACCATGCCAAGGTAAATTCAGTTTTCCATTCTATGGCACCTTTACTAAAAATACAGTTAGAATGAAACTATTTATTACAGTCTAAAATAAGTGTTTTCTACTTGAATATATAATCATTTTAATATGATGATTTGCGGCTTAGGAAAGATTTAGTATTATTGTTTAAAATAGTTGCAATGCTTAGTATCATATTTTAAAACTGAACAAAAAGTTGATCACCAAAAAATATAATCTTACGTAAATCTCTGACTGCTGTGGACGGAAGTTCCATTGCATGCTGGCGTGGGTGTCTGCATTGAAGGTCACTTTAATAATACGGTCCCTGACTGGCTTCATTGTCTCCACTTGATCTGTGCTATGTCCTGCTACCGCTGTGCCTCCCAGCCCTGTTGCCTGACGAAAGAAAAGGAACATGTATTGTTATTCTATGAATCCACAAAAAAAAAAAGACCTATCGAGATTATCAGTATAATACTGACTTGACAGTACAGTCTGTAGAGTGGAACAGCAGCATATGACAGGCCAATCATTCCCACTCCGGCAGCCGCGATGTATGTAAGGACGGTCTTGTTCCTATTCTTCCAGTCATCTTCCTGGTTCTGATGTTTCCTTTTGTGAGTTTTAGCTCCTCGTGACTGGTTGAGGAATCGTTGAGGGGTCCTTCTGAGGATGAGCTGCCCACTGGATGTGGCTAGTCGTCTGATGTTGCAACAATGAATGCATTGCTGGGTGCTAGAGAGCGCTTGCTGTACATAGTGCTTTGCAGTCCACCCACGGAGAAGGAATGGTAATAGCATAATCCAAGAGGTATAAGTGAAATGCTCCTCAAGACCTATGTTCGACCTAAAACCCAAAACAAGGACAGACATGATCACTAAAATAATATGAGTGAGTGATGAGTTATATAACACAGACTGTGTGATCAGACCACAACTAAAAAAAAAAGCCTAATACCTAGACTGATGAAAATGACATATACCTAGTGTATATGAAAACGCACTTACAGCATAATCAAGCAAACTGTGAATCTACTTACAGCCTTGTTTTATGTGCTATTAGAATAACTGACATGCATAAAGATGTATGTTCAACCTAAACAATAAAGTATTTTTCTGAAATGATAAGACAATGTAAAAAAGAGTGCCAACCAATATCACAGTCCTGTTACTGTAAAATATGTACAACTTACTGCAAATCATGCATAATAGTGCAAGCGAACTTGTTCATCTACTGGCTATCAAGCTATTTACATTGTTGTGAATGTATACGTTGACCACCGTGACTAAATATTTAATTAATACTTTAAACAACTATAATTATTTCGTACAGTGTGTCCAGTACAGCATTTACCTGACTCAAATCATGCGAGTATGTGCGTGTACACCCTTCAGCAACATATTACAAAACGTCAAGATCAACACGCATCTATTGGTGCAGCAGATCCCCGGTTCCCCGGGTGCAAACCACTACTGCTATAGTTCCGGCTGTTGCTGCGGAAACTGACCTAGCTTGAGGTAACAGTAACAGTGCTTGTTGATGAGAGAAAATGTGATTATTTACAACATAAACTATGTTGCACATTATAATAGTTATTCGTATGTTACCAATTGAATCAAGTTAATTATGGTTAATTATTGGTAGAAGTTCAAGAAATGTCTTAATCCCTTATCAAAAAAAGTGTCTTGTTCGTGGTTTGGTCTGAACAGGCAATAACGTTAACGTTACATAGGCCTAATGAAGATGTCAACAACACGGATGTGTACAAGTAAAAACGTCTACTACTTTACCCCTAAATAAATTATTTTAGGTTTCAGGGATCAAATTATGCATATAAGTCATCCAGTTTTCAAAACTGACAAAAGAGTAAGAGATTAATAAAAAAAACTTGTGTTTAATATATATATGTGTGTGTCCTGTGTAACGTTATATTTGTTTATATAAATACACACACATGCATCTAAATAGTTTAAAAACATGTTTGTTTGTATATATGTATTCATTTGACAGCACTATTTCAAAGTTTGTTTTATATGTTGTGAATGGTTCTAAAATATTTCGTTTAAAAGATGTCGTTATTAATATGAATTCATTTAAGAATTGTATTCATTTCATTGTATCTGATTTATTGACGTTATATGTTAAATAACAAAGGTTAAAGATGTTTGAGGTACATTTACAGTAGTAGCAGTTTATCATTCCTTCCAACAAATTGCCATGCTTTAGGACAAGCATCAATAGCTTTCATACAACTCTCCTCTGTTTTATAATATCATTTGCTTATGTCATATCAGTCAAAATTAACTAAACTTGTGACTGCTGAGTAGTCATTCCACATTAAACTAATAGTCCTGATTTCATTGCTTGAGTCATTACATACAAAAATGTTGAACTAGTTGTCAAAATCTGTCAGCTAAATTGTATAAAATTCTTTTATTTTTTTTCCCATGAAAACATCTTCTAAATTGAACAATTTCTCTCAGGTCAACCTCATCTTTCACTGATGAGAAGGGGTGTGTGAAGCATTACCGTACTGTAGTTGCAACCAACGATAAACCACTTCTCTACAATCACTCAGAACTGAATCCTATAAACCCCCACTTCACAAGCATGTTGTAAATAAGGGTGTATTTATTCGTTCGCACAATGCTTTGAATACAGTAAATTAGAATTAAAAAGAGCATTTGCAGTAAAAATGTGAAACATACATATTCAGTGTCTTGTACTCAGATACCTCACTACATGGTGAGCGTGATTTCACCAAGTACAAGATGTTCCTGGATCAACATCCTTGTATAAATTTTGGGTAGGGGTTGGTTTAAGGGTAAGGATTGAATAAATGAATACTTGCTTTTGAGCAATGAACTATCCATTTTGAGCAAGTGACACACGTTTGCAGGTTATCAACTAGGTTTTGCAGTTTGCACTAATAGTTTTTAGAAATGCATTAACTGTTGTGCAAATGTAAGTACTGTTGTGAGAAATGCACCAAAGCTGAGAAAGCTGAGAAAAACTGTTAGGTAAAAACATTTGGCTTAATATTTTTTTTTTGGGGGGGAAAGAAGCAAAAATCCATAATGTTATTAATTATTATCCTTGTTCTAGTATTCATGAGTAATCATGCTGTTGCCTTAATTACTGTACTTTAAAATTCCAGCTTTGCTTCAAAGCGCCTCCTTCTGGTCACTAGCTGAATGGCAGCATTTAACCTTATTTCGCCTGTGGTGGCATTCAAGGATTAGGGGTCGTGAAGGGTTAAAAGATTATAATATTTAAAAATTGTGGTTTATTTATAGGCTATGTGTCGTGCTTTTTTTTTTTCTTGGAGTATTTAAAACACAAACTGTCCTCATCGATCTTTACAAAATAAAATAGGTAAAACAAGTTTAATTATCTTCTTTCCAGTTTTTAGACACTTTTAATACATTTCTATTTGATTTTATTTCTGTTTTATATATATATATATATATATATATATATATATATATATACACACTGTAGTTATTTTATGTGGACAAAGCTAATTTATGTTTCTTAATTGTCTTTTCCTTTTTTACATAGACTTGGACTGTAGATTCAGTGTCCTTGCATCAGAAATCATGCAGTCTGACTCCTGTCCCCTCGTTTCACATCACAGCCCGGTGACAAGTTTTGAGCTTTTCTGCCTCCGGAGAGGAAGAATCATCATCAGCTGTGACAGCGCAGAGAGAGAGGTGAGGCGAACCATGTGACTGCGGGGTATCAGGAGAGATTAGTGGATAGGTAGGAGTGTGTCTGTTAGTGTCTGGGTAGATTGCTGTCTCTCGGTCATCGAGACTGACCTGATTTGAACCACTGTTCCCCCAACCCGGTGATACCGTAGACTTTACAACACATCATCAGTTGCTTGTGGACCTGCAATGGCACTGCTTCCACAAGTGGAGGCAGAACACTTTGACGGGCTATCACTCCTCTACTGGTAGGAAATGCCATTATCTGGTTGTTATCTGGCTGAGTGACTTTAGATTAAGGAAATACTAATACTTTTAACGCTCATTTGATGTCTAGGATAGCCTTATTTGCTGCGCTTGTGTCGTATCCTTTATTTTTCTGTCTTTTTAAATGTATTTGGCAGTTGCTTTGGAACATTTCAGCATATTTCTTCTTAATCATTTGTGATGCTCTAATAATGCAGAAAAACTAGCTTTCAGTTGCAACAGAGACTATACATAAACTACTGACTATACATAAAAACATGTCATTTAGAGTTCATTATCATTGTCTTAGTGATGAATTGGCACGAAGCGGAAAGTTAAAGCAAGACAGACAAGAGGCATCCTAGCGGGGATGCCTGCGTAGTTTCGCTGTAGTCACTTGAGTGCATATCCTTACATGGCTTGAGCAAGGTAAGACAGATTAGGTAGAATTAAGTGATCAGTTTAACGCTGGATCTTTTGTTGCACAATCTCACGCACCACATCTGAGCTCTCTTTGTTCAGGGTGACTCGTTTAAGACAAATCCTTTCATTTCCCGTAATGCTTTATGATGTGTGCAGTTTCCAGGTAAAAATATTTGATGGAAGTAAACGTGTGGTGGCCATGACATGCCCGCTGAAGTAAAAGACAGATCGTGTCATCATCATACTGAACGTACAGTAATTCTAATTCTATTTGTTGCTCTTAATGTGACAGAGATTAAAGTGCATTGTTTACAGTGCAGAGGAGGAGATAAGAAAGAACACTGATTGCAGAGATGGGAATCAGGTTAAATGCATCACTAGTAAGGAGCGTTTGTCCTTGTCATCCTGTTCAGTTCGTGCTGACCGCTACATGAACTCAACAAAACAAAAACAGCACTTTAGTCTGAGATTAAAAAAGTGTAGTTGAATCATCATCTGTTACATGAACTAATACATATGTTTGTTTTCATTTAACTTGGCTTTTTGTCTAGTACACTAATAAAGTTTTATTTTAATTATTTATAAAATAAATATTAAATAATACATTTTTAAATTAAGTTTTCGTTTTCTAATATCATAACTTCTATATTTTAGTGTTAATGCAAAATAAATATTGACTTGATTTTAATAGTTTAAAAACACTACTTTTTCTGATGTGACTATTAATAATACTTAAATAAAACCTTGATGACTCCAGGTATGAATAAATGCAATGCATTTCACATGCTTTGATTTTCTAAATATTGTACACAATGTACAAGTACACGCCTTCAAATTTTTATTAATTTGGTTTGTATTATTTTATTTTTCTGCAGTTTTTATTTTCTATTTCTATGTGTTTTTGCATGGGTCAGACTGACCTCAAACAAACCCACCGTTGCTATACTGAATAACAATCGCCTCTTCAAAATGTATGCCTACTTCTTTGTCAAACAAACAGATAAAGCTTAAATAACATCTGTTTGCTGAGTTTTGAGTAAGTCAGATGCACACTTGAACACTTGCCTTTTTTACAATTCATCACATGCATCATTGTATGTAGGCTACAAAGGAAAGCATCTAAAGTACATTTTATTAGAACATGAGGAGTAAAATGGAGATTAAATAAATACAAGAAAACATGTGATAATATTTGTATATTTTACTCAATGTCCTAGTTGAAGACAAAACATTATATTTTGTTGTTTCAGTCTGTTATAGGGATTAAATGCAATAGAGATCAGGCCATCGTTGGCTTTGATACATACCCTCTTTCTATAAAGGATTTATTAATTGATGTTTTATCTACATGTTTAAGGGATTTTTATGTAAACCCACGCACAGCGACCTACTTCCTGTATAAGTATTTAAGCATTTTATTTTGCTTTATAATGGGTTATTATTTCTACCACCATTCGGTTTACTATAATCAAAAACACAGCTTTTCTTTTTCGTTTTTTTGTATTTTGCATGTGTCCATAACAGTACAGATATTTGCATTCAGATCTAATTTTACATCTAAATTCATTTATTTAACATGTATTCTATATGAATGCACCCTTTTTATTTTTCTGTTATAATAGAGAGCTATGCAACTCTTGCAATATGCAATATTTTGAGGGGAAAGACTGGGAATGATTATGTTCTTTCCTTCAGTATTTAATCATTCATGCCGCTGAGGGTCGACCGCATTAATACCATCCATTCAATAATCTGTATTTTTAAAAACAGTCTGGAACATTTCAATGAAAATCTTGTTTTTATGAGAATATCTCTTGTACTTATATTTAAAGGAATCTTTCTTTTTTTCAGGACAATAATGGGGCCCCATGGCATCAACCGTGCTGTGGAGAGACTAGAGTTTACAGACTGTAAAAAAGGACTTGGTGAGAACCACAGTTTCTTACAGTTCATAATAAAATTCCTAAAAAACTGCTTTACTCTATTTTTCAAGGCGTTCTGTGAGTCATTTGATTTACTTTGTTCTCTCACCCCCATATAAAACATGAATCCTAAAAAATCATGTTCTCACTTTAACAGGCGTGAAGATTATTGGGGGCTACAGGGAACAGAGCGGTGAAGAGTTCGGCATTTTCATTAAACGAATTTTGCCAGGTGGCGTGGCGGCACAAGACGGTATATTCCCTTTCCCAAAATCTCCACTGAATTGTTTCCACTTAGATTCTGGGAATGATGGATGATACACTTTTTTTGTGCTTTAGGGCGTCTTAGATCAGGGGACCTCATCTTAGATGTCAACAACATGAATTTAGGAGGTGTTACAAATGAAAAGTAATGTATTCTGAATTGGTTATGGATCTGTATTAAAAATAGAAAGTGATGTAAAACAACTAATCTAAGAAATCTGTTTGATATTAGGGCAGTGGAGGTTCTTCGCACAGCGTCAGCTACAAATCACATGTCTTTACTGATAGTACGTGACGACTCTTCCAGGTAATATGACTTTTTATAAATTGTGTGACTTTTTTCTTTTTTATTTCTATTTATTTGATTTGTTTTGTGTTTGAAGATTTTAATTATATGGAGACAGGAAATATTGCTTGCCAATTACAGAACGTACTGTTGGACATTATATACTTAATCCTATAAATGGATGAGTACAGAGTACGTCTTTATTTTTTTAAAATCTAAAAATAGTCTTAATACACTTAAGTACATTGACGTCTTTAGCACTTTATTGAAAATATTGGGATTTGTTTAGTTTAATGCTATTTTTCCAGCACTAATTTCTTATCTTTTTCATTATTGTTAATCAGTTACTTTTTAAAATATGAACTCCAAACATGAGAATAGCTTTTTATAAATTTTCTCAGGAGACTTGATCTATAGAGTAAGTCCAAATAGCAATGGGAAGCCGCTAAATGCAGAGACTTTTGTTTTGTTTTGGCATTGTCTGCTTAGCCAGAGGTCTCGGTTTTGGGCAGATGTCAAGTTCTTTCTGTCTGTCTTTGTTTAAATCGAACTGGCATTTTGCTGGTCACAGTGACTTCCTGATGAGCACTTTTGTTCTCCCGACTGAACAGCTGTTGACGTATTTGGGCCGCAAGTCTGTCATATGTGTCCTGAGTTGAACCAGCTGAGACTAGGTTTCAATCTGTAACATTGTAAAAGGATTACCTTCATAATTAATGAACAATCAGTCACCTCAAACAAACTGCTTCAGTACAGTACACAGATTTTGAGAACATAATACAAATTTAAAGATTACTGCCTAGATCGCATTTCTGGCTTGGAAACAGTCTGGCCATTAACTTTGATACCAATTTATCTGTGATTGACTTCCCTAATCTAATTAAGTGCTTCTAAGCTTCTTTTAGGATTAATGAGGAAGTTGCATTTAATGGGAGATGTCATATTAAATACCTTCAGACAGCCTTTTAAAATGTTGTTTGGGGGTTTAATGTTTTGTGTATGTGTTCCTTTTTTTGTGTGTTTCTAAAAAAAATTAAGAACGATAATATTTTCCAACTCTTCCGTAGAAACAAGTTTGTTGTACTTACGTAATGCTTGATTTTACAGAATGGAAAACCCTCATAGAGTTTATGCTGTGAACACAACACAGACAGAAGTGTTAGTCTGTACAAAAGCCCTCTTATTATGAAGCACTGGAAAATGATGTATTCAGAAAAGATGTTATATCTGACTGATTTTGCACATGTCTTTATATGTTCATAATTAGGAGGGAATTTGCTGAGTTAATGGAAAAATATGGCTCCAGCAGTAGTACCAGTTCTGGATCAGACACCTCTGTTTCCACAGGTATTTTCCACTACGTCTGTCATTATACTGAATTTCGGGAGTGAATGACTGATGTGTGATTTTGAGAACTCTGACAACAGCTGACTAAAATAGCTTACAATGTGACAGCTTAGAAAAAGATTTGGTTTGGGTCCTACATAACATCAGTGTTCTGCGTTTTCTGCTTCTTGCTACCTGTACTGAATTAGCTAATTGAGACTTGTTATGGCACTTGCATATCATTGCTTTTTTCTTGATTTGGTTGCTTCCGTAGTCTTCAGCAGTGATTTGCTTTGGATAAAAGGGTCTGCTTAAATGACTAAATGTACATTAAAAGCTAGCCATTGATTTCTATATGAAAATCCACTTCTACATTAAGCATGCATCAGAACAGACTTGAAACAATGTATGTGTGTACACTACCTTTTAAAAAGTTAGGGGTCAGTAATTAATAAAAAATAAGTTTAATAAGAATTACTTTTATTCAGCCTATTGCACTTTTATTCAGCCTAATGCACTAAATTCGCACGTGACCGTAAACACATTTAGCAATGAATTGCATAAGATTTTTGTTTCACTTAAATGTTGTTTTTTGATCTTTCTAATTATTAAAGAAGAAAAAAGTTCTCACAAAAAGTATTAATACAACACAAAAATATTAACAGCACTGCCAGAAATGTTATTTTGGCAATAAATCAGACTGGAGTAATGCTTCTGAAATTTCAGTTTTGACAATGTATGTTAATGTCTTAATATAATTACATGTAGATGTATAGATGTATTATAAAAATAGAAAACATATTAAATTGTGAAAATATTTTGTAGCATTACTGTTTTTACTGTATTTTTGATAATAAAAAAAACTTAGTAAGCATAACAACGATTCAATCTTAAATACTCCAAACTTTTGAACAGTAGTGTTTGCACAAAATACTGCATGCAACAAAATCTTATTGTAAGTGAAAAAGTTATATTGATTGAAAGTATTAAAAAGCAAATCTCTTGTCTTCAGGAAAGATCACCGACACTGCCTCCTCCTCCTCCTCTTCCAGATCAACCAGTCCTCTGCTTCTGAGCCCTAAGGACCCAAACCCAGTATACACCACTGCCTGCATTACCTCCCCACCTCCACAAGTCTGCACGTGAGAACCCAATGATTGTAGATCTAATTTAGATTTTATCTTGTGCTTTTGTGCCATCCTTTTTTAAACACTTTGTATGGGTTACTTTTACAAATATACTGTAGTATATATACTTTTGTATGTACAAATAATTATATAGCCAAAACAAATAACAACCCAGCAGCTTTCTCACACTGTTGCTGCTAATAGTTTCCTGATTGAAGAAGTCTGAACCTGAAAACATCTGACCTAGCCAGAGTAAAAGAGAAATCCCACAAAAGATCAGAAGCCATTTTTTCTGCTGTTGATCGAAGTCCTTGTGTTTACCTTCCTTTCACCAGAGACTGCATGATTCAGTTGATATGTGTTGCCAAAGGTACCGGATTAGGCTTGGTCATCAGGGGCGGAGCTAACCGTGTAGAGGGCCCAATGGTGTATGTTCAGGAAATAATACAAGGAGGTGATTGCCAAAAGGTAATTTTTATTATCTAACTTTGTAAAATAGGTGTTTTTCAGCCTATCAGCATATTAGAATGAAGTCGTAAAGTCGAAATACTACAAGATTAAAGACGTAATAGTTCAAGAATAAAGTCGAAATACTATGAGATTAAAGCGGAAATACTACGAGATTAAAGACGTAGTAGTTCAAGAATAAAGTCGAAATACTACGAGATTAAAGTCGTAATATTTCAAGAATAAAGTCGAAATGCTACAAGATTAAAGTCGTAATATTTCAAGAATAAAGTCGAAATGCTATAAGATTAAAGTCGTAATAGTTCAACAATAAAGTCGAAATACTACGAGATTAAAGTCGTAATAGTTCAAGAATAAAGTCAAAATACTACGAGATTAAAGTCGCAATAATTCAAGCATAAATTTGAAACTACAAGAATAAAGTCGAAATGCTACGAGATTAAAGTCGTAATATTTCAAGAATAAAGTCGAAATGCTCCGAGATTAAAGTCGTAATATTTCAAGAATAAAGTCGAAATGCTACGAGATTAAAGTCATAATATTTCAAGAATAAAGTCGAAATACTACGAGATTAAAGTCGTAATATTTCAAGAATAAAGTCGAAATGCTACGAGATTAAAGTCGTAATATTTCAAGAATAAAGTCGAAATGCTACGAGATTAAAGTCAAAATGCAACAAGATTAATGCCAAAATGCTACGAGATTAAAGTCATAATATTTCAAGAATAAAGTCACAATACTACGAGATTGAAGTCGAAATATTTCAAGCATAAATTTGAAACTACAAGAATAAAGTCGAAATGCTACAAGATTAAAGTCGTAATAGTTCAACAATAAAGTTGAAATACTACGAGATTAAAGTCGTAATAGTTCAAGAATAAAGTTGAAATACTACGAGATTAAAGTCGTAATAATTCAAGCATAAATTTGATACTACAAGAATAAAGTCGAAATGCTACAAGATTAAAGTCGTAATATTTCAAGAATAAAGTCGAATTGCTACGAGATTAAAGTCGTAATATTTCAAGAATAAAGTCGAAATGCTACGAGATTAAAGTTGTAATATTTCAAGAATAAAGTCGAAATACTATGAGATTAAATTCGTAATAGCTCAACAATAAAGTCGAAATACTACGAGATTAAAGTCGTAATATTTCAAGAATAAAGTCGAAATACTACGAGATTTAAGTCGTAATATTTCAAGAATAAAGTCGGAATGCTACGAGATTAAAGTCGAAATGCTACGAGATTAAAGTTGTAATATTTCAAGAATAAAGTTGAAATACTATGAGATTAAATTCGTAATAGCTCAACAATAAAGTCGAAATACTACGAGATTAAAGTCGTAATATTTCAAGAATAAAGTCGAAATACTACGAGATTTAAGTCGTAATATTTCAAGAATAAAGTCGGAATGCTACGAGATTAAAGTCGAAATGCTACGAGATTAAAGTCGCAATA
>JAUMHQ010000069.1:12806049-12816617 GCA_032361165.1 Enteromius paludinosus
TGTTTCTCAATGTCAAGGATGCGTCCTTAGCAGGACTAGTCCTCCCAAGTCACTTCCTTCAGAGGCTAGGCGAGGCTCCTCTTAAGCATTCGGAGAACGCGTAAATGGAACAGGCTAGCAAGTGCACGTTATTGCGTCATTACGTCAGTGAAAAGGTCCGTTGCTGAAAAATGGAAGTGCAAACATTACTGGTTTGGTTGCCGGTAACAGCTAATAATTGTGAAATGACAGGTCCGGTTCAGTTAGCTATCAATAACGTATCAATAACGTAATTTCTAGATTTTATAATATCAATACGGTAGTAATCTGTACTTTTTATTTCAAAAATGTTTTTTAAGTAATATATAATTTGCTCCGACTCCGCTAATGTCTGAAATTTAGAATTTTTGAGCAAGATAACAAAGCTGCGCGCATAGGATTGTGGGTGATTTTAGAGCTAAGAGTGCGAAGGCTACACTTATGCATCCTTTCCTGTGTATGGGATATTTTTCGAACGAAGGACTCCGTACTTGGTTGAAATTCCGAGGATCCTCGACATTGGAACAGTCCTTCGAGGGATGTCGATGACGTAGCATCCTCATAATTCTGGCTTCCGAGGATCCTTCCTTGACATTGAGAAACGCCCTAGAGCTCCAAGCAGATACGTTTTTTTGAGGGTTGGAGCTAAACTCTGCAGGACATCAGCACTCCAGGACCGACATTGCCTACCCCATGCCTTCTGATGTTCCTTCACTTTTATATCTTGCTATACACTTGAAACAAAGGAAAAACACATTAATTTGAAAGCTGAGCTATTTTATATCAAAAGCAGAACATTATTGTGATTGCTGGGTGTCTGGCATGCTACAGATAATGAATATATATAATACAGGGATCTGATCAGTAAAGAGCTTGAACAACACACTATTGTAAGACACAATTTGTGTTTCGCTATAAAACTGAAAGCAGAGACTTTGTTTCAAAAGTACTAAAGGGACAAATCTTATTGCTATTGGGTGGCACACTACAAATAACGAATCCAACAGAAGACATGAAATATTATTTTCAAGCATATTGTCCCTGCGAATATTACACTTGATATAATTTCTGCTAATAATCCCACATAAATGCCTTAGTAGTGTATTAAAAAGGGTTAAATAAGAGAGCTACAGCGCCCTCCCCAATTCCCCATTTTTTGGTGGGATTAAAACGGTGCCGTACTTTTACTGTCAAAAAATGTGTTGAAGTAAATTTAAGTGGAATAAAGTGCATTTTAAGTCCATTAAGTTAAAATGTTTTGTTTTTTTCTTTGACTCTAGGATGGGAGACTAAAGGCTGGGGACCAGCTCATATCCATCAATAAGGAATCATTCATTGGAGTAACACATGAAGAAGCCAAAACCATACTCACTCGAACAAAACTCAGGTTAAATCTTAAATATATATCTGTATGAACAAACTGTCAACCAAAAGACAACCTTTCCAGAAGGGCAACATAATGTAAATATGATTAGTACTGTATTTTATGATACTTTGCTTCCATCCAAGACAAATGCAGATGTATGGTGACAGATTATAAAATCAGATATTTACAAACATCACTGTTTTGCCCTACAGACCAGACCCTACAGTAGAAATAGCATTTATCAGACGAAGGTCTTCGTCAGGCTCCAGCAGTGGACCTCACAGCCCCATCTCCCTTCAGCCTCCCTGTTGTACAGGCCCCCAACTTAGGCCAGCTGGACTAGGGGGAGCAACTCTGCCTGGAGGTCTCGTTCCTAAAATAGCCAACACCCCCAACTCTGGAAGTGAGACGTTGCCTTCTGTAGAACTTACTAAGGTGAGACTGTGGCCAGAGACTCAGTAACCGATCTCGCTTTAAGAGTGTGGTTTAAGTTTTCTTAAAGGATTCTTTTCTACAGGTACGACCAGCAACAGCAAAGCCTAATCTCACCCCTGTGTCCATACCTGAGAGTGCCTGCACCACAGTGGCCAACTCTGGTACTGCAAGACTGTATTCCCTTTATAGGAATCCCATATAAGTTTCATACAAGTTCAACTCTTTTCAGAGTGTATGTTGATTAGCACTGAATAATACAAAGGGACAAAAATAGTAGTTACATAAAAGGTTTTGAAATGCATAAAGAAAAAAGAAAAACATGAAAATACATTGGTTTTGAAAAAAGGTATGCATTTATTTCATATTATAGTTATATACATATCTCATTGCTGCATAAATTGGCTTTGATGAGAAGGCTGCTTTTGTTCCATTTAATACATGTTCAGCTGTTTTATATGCGTTACAGTTGAACTCACAAATACATGTCACATTTCACTACAAGATCAAAAGAACAATTAAATGGTATGCATTAAAAAATAAATGTTATAAATGAAACACTACAATGGTGTTTAAATTAAATACTTTTCATATTTCATTAACATAGTCATAACAATATAAAAAATTACAATAAAAAAACTTAATACCTAAAACAATTTTTGAAAAGAATTAAAGTAATTTCCCACAAATACCAGATTGCATGTCCCTCTTGTACAGTTACTGTCACTGATCTTTACTTCCAAATAGTCTAAATTATTGTCTAAATTAAAGTCTAAAATTATATATTATTATAATCGTAGTTAGTTCATATTGAACCCAGATCATTCTTTTAAACCAGCCATATACATGCTCCTATTTTTAGTCCTAGATTGAATAGCACCGTCTCTGCAGCCTTTCACGTTCGGATTTTTTTTTTTCATGGCATTTTGCCTTTGAGCAGTCTGAGACTCATAGATAAGGAACATTTTAGCATAACCTGGATTAAGTTACCTGTTTGGCAGACATGTGCTGATGAGATGCTGTGTTTGTCACTCAAGATAATCCAGCTGGCATGGTTTTGAAAATGGATATTACCATCAACATGACAAATAACTCCAGGTGAAATCGAGGATACTGAACTCTGTTCAGGACAGGGTTTCATTTTATTGACGAGAACCTTTAATAAAGCTCTTCTGAGCTGCGATTTATAACAGATTTAAGCACCAGCTGTACTGAAGGAGAATACAAAATATGAAATACAGAAAAATCTATTATATAGTGTAATTATATTATATAGTGTAATTTCTGGGGATACTTTGCATTCACAATTTAAACTTTGATTCAAATATTGAACCATTATATTTGATCTCTTATAATGGCTTAGTGAAAAAGCAAGAATTAATATTGTTTGCACAGCCTGTTTTGTTTTTTCTATAAACCCCACCCACACCAGATCTGCTTTGTTTAAAGTTGTGCCAAGCTAACATTATACAATATTGTATTGGGAATACCCTATGAGGGAACCCCTTTCAAGAACAGCATGTACATTTTCACCGAAGCCCAGGTAGTAATTTCATATTGCATAAAATCACAATCGAGACCCTTGCACTGCACACAGCTGTGAGGGAGACTCTCTGATATTTCTCTAAAATGGCTTTGAATTTCCAAGAAATTACTATCAGGAAATAAATCCCTGCAAAAAGATAAACAAATATGCAGATAATGAATGAGTGAACAATAAATGATTAGATGGTGAGCTCATGATCAGAACACATACCTGTAAGCTCAGTTACACTCACAGTTATTTGTCGTATAAGAGGATTTGTCAGGGTTGGCGTTATTTTGAGCAAACATTGTGCATTCTCTTCAGTTCACAGATCTGCTCGGGTGGGGTTAATGGAGAAAAAAATTGCCTATGCAAATAATATTAATTCCTGCTTGAACACAACGCATTTATCCAAGCCATCATGAGGGATCAATATAATGGTGTAATATTTGAAAGAGAGTTTATATTGTTGACCTGAAGTGGCCCCAAAAATTACTTGGACGTTTTAATAACACTTACACTGTAAAAGTTTGGTGTAAGTTTTTAAAGGAAGTCTCTAATGCTCACCAAGGCTGCATTTATTTGATTCATTAATATTCTGAAATGTTTTTTCAATTTGAAATATATTTATGTATTTTTTGCTGTTTTAATATATTATTTAAAGCTACATTTTCAGCATCATTTCTCCAGTCTTCAGTGTCACATGATTATTAAGAATGTTGAAAACAGTTGTGCTGCTTAATATTTCTCAAAATACTTGTCTTTCAAAGTTCAAAGAAAAATCTTTTATTTGAAATAGAAATTGAATTGAATGCCGTTTTGATCAATTTAATGCATACTTTATTATTATTTACAATCATGAACATGTTGTGTGTATGTCTGACAGCCGGCTGAAAATATGCTATATTTCTGTCAAATAAATGCCACATCGTTCGATATGTTTGTTGTATAATGCAGAGACCCTCTAGAATTTGTAAGTGTGGCTTAAATGCCCAAATACTTCTTTAAACCACTACTGTGAAGCATCTACTTAAAAAAAATCATACTCTCATAGAGTTATATAAGAGTCTTACAAACAAAATGTGATGTGCTCTACCTAAATCACAAACAGCTGTTTTGCAAAAGAGCTTTTCATTTGGATTCTCTCTCTCTCTCTCTCTCTCTTCACCCAGATGCAACCGCTGCCTGTAATCCCAGCAATACCTGCAGACCCTCGAAACCTCTTTCCTCGACTCCCAGCTTCGAACTCAAGCCTGAGAAAATAGAGCAGGTCTCCATAATCATATCATTTCAATTAGAGACTAACTATTTCTGTCCCAATACAGAATTACAGAAACATCATGTGTTTACAGCAAGGTCAAACACTGGGCGTCCCCCCCAGCGGGCTTTAACGATTAGTTACCCATCAGTCTCAGTACTGTATTGATCTTTTACGGTTTTACTATCATGTGTGGATGGAGTTAATCCTGCTGTTGAACAATATGTGTAGTTAGCATGCTATCCCGTATCCACACCTCCTGTGGTACTATGGGGAAATCAATAGAGACTGCGCGATAGCTTCATTGTGTTAAATCACACTGGACCACAGAACAGTCTGTAGATCTGCTGTTATGGAAAAGAGTGTGAAGGATTAACAATTTTTAGAATTATTTTAACTCCAGAAGCGCATTTTACAGTAATGTGTAATTATATCAAATATTTACGTAATTTTGTGAAAAGACATATTTATAGTTTTATTTGTAATTTTTATTTAGTGGATATATTTATTTTAAATTTAAACTGCATTTAACTGACACTAAGTGCATTAATTATATTATTATTAATTTTATTATATTTTATAAACTCTGAATCGAGTGTGTGTGTGTGAGAGAGAGAGAGAGAGAGAGAGAGAGAGAGAGAGAGCAAAGCAGTGACCATGTTATATTGGTGCAGCGTAATGTTCTAAAAGGGTGGTTATTTTGTTCACAGGCACTGGAGGTGCTGGGATTGAAGCATACCGAGTCTCAGGTCCTGACACTGAGAGAAAGGCTGCGTTTGAACCAAGGAGGAACAGTGGCTTATGGAGGTGAGAAAACATTCTGTCAGTCTTCATTATGTCATAGTTGTACTAATGCTTTTTTTTTGCCTGGTTCCTGGTTTATACCTTAAAAATTAAACAACTTTAAAGGCATTGTGATATAAGTCATTTTATATTACTGAACTTATGTTACTGACTTTTTTGTTTGTCTGTAAGATTTTGAGAGAGTGGCAAAGGAACTCTTCAAACTGCCATCCAAATCTGACTCAGAACAGGAAGTAGTTAGATTGACATCAGATGATCTCATTGAGTCTCCTTTAAACGCTACGGTAAGTTCAAATTATAACTTTTTTGTCATTCTTTTCAGCAGAAACACACACAAACACACACACATATATATATATATATATATAAATGTTTTATTATTTGTTTTAAATATAATATTATATATTTACTGTTATTTTCTAAGCCATCAATATCAGACTCTGATGATCTGGATGAGATGGAGCGATTAAGAAAAGACCACATTGAGGCCTTGAGAGAGCTCAAGAGAATGCAGGTACCAGCATGACAACGATTTCAAACACCGTCACATGCTGGAGTGTGTGACATTCATTCATGTGTTATTGAGCGAGGCTCTTATTAATCCTATTTGTCAAAATGAGTGCGCTAACTCTGATGCTGACTCATACGAAGATCTCTCTTCTAACAGGATAAGCTGGCAGAATCCGAGAGCCTTAATCGTAAGATGCTGCAGGAACTGACAAAAGTTAAACAGGTACACAAATTATTCCAACAACTCTTTCACACTATAAGCAGAAGACGTTCATTTTGGTGCCCTTTTAAGCAGGTTACAGCATTCAAATTGCATATGTGCAAAGCTTACCGCAACCTATTTATCAACAAAATTGCATTTTAGAATCAACATAAAATAATCGAACTCATCTTTTAAAAATGTTTAGCCTATATAAAGCTTTAATCAATTTCTACATGCAGAGAAGTTTATAAATAATTTATAGATTTCACCTTCTGGTTTTTCAGAATTATGATTTTTTTTTTATATTATTATATTCCATATTCACTGTACCGTGTTAGATATGCCACAGGGGGGAGCTCTGGGCACATGTGCCGTTAGACTCTTAAAGGTGAGATGCAGGTGCTCTGTAGAGTTAAATGCTGAAACTGCATTATTTTCTCAGCAGCACTATACAGAACTGAAATGAAAAAAAATGAAAAATGCTATGAGCAATATCCAAAAAATCTATTTTCAGTGTATTACGCTCACTACAGGAAGCTTGAAACGCCCACATTAAGAACATCATGTAGGAGATGAAGTATGTAGGACATTGAGGGATGGCGGTCGGTGTTTGGAAATAGTTCTTTTCTATGAGTTATAAAGAAATGGGCACCCACAAGCCCTTTGGGTTCAATCTTAGAGCCTCAGAAGTGCTTGTTACGTAAACCCAAATCCAAAGAGCCTGTGCATTCTATGTGAGATTAATTGGACTTTAATGGTTTTATTAGACTGTTACTAAGGCAGCAGAGAATTACATTCTGATCATCCTGCTGCATATCAATTAAACAAAATTGGCAGTACAGTCTATGCTAATGACACCACCGACATTATTGCTTGCGTGTGTTACAGACATGAATAATACCTCAAATTATTACCTTTCTAAGACCTCATAATTGATTTTAATTTTATCAAAAGTGACATGTTTTCAACATTGATTTTAAAATTAAAAATGTTTCTTGAGCACCAAATAAGCATATTAGAATGATTTCACTAAAGACTGAATAATTGCTGCCAAAATATAATTTTGCCATCACAGGAATACAATTTTTAATAAATAATAATTTATAATATTTTTGACCCCAAATTTACAAGATGGGCACTGAATATCATAGAGACTTGTTGGTGGACTTGTTTTGATATTTTTATTTTTTTATTTTTTTTCTTGTATCATCATGCTGGAAGAACACCTTAGCAATCAGTTAGTGACACCTTCACATCATGGCAGCAAGTTTTGGCCATTTTCTTAGAAACTACTTTATATGTATGGTATATGGTGTGTGGTGGACTATTAGTGCCCTCTTATTGACCCGGCTGCTGGCGATATCGTCTTCTCACAAAAGTATTCAATTTCAATTTACTTGCAGCAATGAATTGAAGCAACAGCAAATTCACTTGCGGTTGACCTTAGGAGATGATCTAAATAAGAAAGAAAATGCAGTTACACTCTTTATCAAAGCTTCACATTGAATGTTTGGTCAGCTGTACAAGGCCCTGTGGTGTTTTGATTGGCGTCAGGGTCAATGCAACTTCTGTCTCTCCTTGCCAGAGCGCTTTTTGCTCCAGTCTGTGGAGTCGCAGCTGCTCCCTTCTGGAGCACTACAGAGGGCTCAGTGCGTATCCAGTTCATCAGACTGAAGCGCTAATAGTACTACACTCCCTGTGGTGTTAAAGCCCTGCATGTTTCTTTACAGCTTCGCTCTGTATTGCTGAATCCTTTCTGCTCTCTTCACCCCCACCCACTCTTTACCTTCTATATCTGCCATTAGAGCAACAGGTAGGCTGATGGGCTTTTCAGCATCGAAGCAGTGGGCTTTTAAGCCTCCTCTCTTGTGAGAAATGTGCAGGCTACCGTCCACGCAGTGTTCACCCGGCTACATTACAGCAAAACGTGTATAAGGGCAGCCGTGACTGGTGTGAGGTGTGACTTGTCCATGTGGCTGTAGGGATAAGATCTCTTCATTTACATTTTATTTGTGCGCTGTGATCTGGGGATATGGATATGACAGAGAGCTTGTTTTGAGCTTTGAATAGGAACAAAAATAATGAAATGAAATGAAATTTAATAATTAAATTTAACTAAATTAAATTAAATTTAAATCTTTTTTGGGAAGTATATCTTAAAATAAGTCTTTTTTTATGTAGGCTAAATGGAATACAATTACTTTGGTTACAAATTTATTGTTAAAACAATATATGTTACTGTGTAACTATTTATAAAATAAGTTCTGTTGTTTAGAATTTTTTGTTTATCCAAATTAATCTTGAAAAAAGTATGATGCTAAAAATATCAAGCAGCACATGATGAAAACAAAAATGTTATCTGAGCTGCAAATCACAATTTCTGTAGGATCATGTGACATTGAAGACTGGGAGTAATGGCTGTTTTGCAAGTATTAATACAAGTCATTTTTAATTGTATTAATATTAATTTTATATATAATATATATATATATATATATAATATAGTCCAATATTATTCAATGGTAGTCTATGTATAAGCTGCTATATGTACTATATATGAATATAATTATTCTGCACTAATGCATCCATCTCTTCAGACATCAAGGCTTAATACTAGCTTCCATACTACCAAATTCTTGTTAATGTTTTCTCCCAGCCACCTCCTCTGTTTCTTGGGGTTTCTGGAACAGAGTTATAGAGTATGTGCATTTGAATTCCACATTCTTTGAAAATTAAGTTAATCACAACCAATACACGATCCTTATAATCCACTTCACATATCCTCCATTATACAAGGACATTAAATGGACATAAGTGCCAATTTATATGCCTCTCTGAAAAAAAAAATGACGTAAGATCCATCATGTCTATTTAATATGTAAAGTTCTCCATTCAGTGGGCAATTATCTGTACCCTTTTCGTAAGTTAGTTATTCCTGGTACTCTGAAATAAGTGACAGTTAATATATAAGTTAAAATGATAGAGTAAAACCTTACTCTAATAGGTCCGCTGTAAGAAAGTCAAATCTTTTATTTTAAACTACCACACGTTGCACGTTTCTTCATACAGTAGATCCTCACAGTGTGGCTTTTCGTGTCACCTGTCCATTAAGAGTGCTATCATACCCCACAGCTTCATAATTACAATGGCCTGGTTACCTTTCCTTTATCTGACGTCTATTGAGCGAGGCCGTGCTGACAAGTATCCGATGCTGTTGTGGTTTGCGTTAATGCCCAAACATCTTTCGATACCTATATTATGTTAACAGCTTGTTTTACTGGTTCCCATCTGCTAAAAACCTGCCTTTTCTATTTTCTGTAAAGCAGAGATGGACATAAAGAAACTTGTTTGCACATGACTTGTTCTTTCAGCCTCTTTAAACTTCTAGGTAAAAGAAGCAGAGCTGTGCTTTGTCATGCTGTGAGTCTAGAGGGAAGTGATGGAGGACAGGGGGGGGGGTTGGGGGGTGAGACTGTGCAGGCATTTCTTTTCAAATGAGTTTGCAATGTTAGGGGGAAGAGCCCCTGAGCATTGTAGCGTCCTACTGTACATGCACTCTCAGCACTGTCGCTCTAAGTGGAACCCCACTGTTGCAGGAAGCAAAATCTGCAGTAGAGGAGAGTCGATCCCTGCGGACCCGGATCCATCTGGCAGAGGCCGCTCAGAAACAGGCCCGGGGAATGGAGATGGACTACGAAGAGGTTATCCATCTCCTGGAGGCTGAGATAGCTGAAATGAAGTCTCAGAAGACTGAGCAACCCGGCCGTGGAAAGGTAGTTCACTTTGAGAGTTTTACACTAGCCATTCCCAGTCCACATCCCCTGCACGGCCCCACTCCGGGTTTTACCTCTCTCGTGTACTATAGAAAGTAGGTCACTGTTTGCTTTGTATTATTCAGTAACTGGGCTGATGTGCTGCAAAGGCTTTAACATGATCTTGCAGGGTGACGTGGGCTGATGAGGTTATTTTTGAAAATCCTGGCTAGCAACCTCGAGTGTCTCCAGGATATACTTTATTTTCACAGTAATATCTGATTACGTAGGATATATATGTGAAAAAAATGCATTTCTGGCCAAGATTTTTTTGTCTTGTTTCCAGCCAAATTATCTGAAAATTCTTAAATCTTAAAAAACAAAAGTTAACAAGTAAACAAACAGTAAACAAAATTAAGTTTTTACTGGTAACAAGCAAAATTATATATATACACATACATACACACAGTGGGTACAGAAAGTCAGACACCCTTACATTTTCCACTCTTTGTTATATTGCAGCCATTTGCCAAAATCATTTAAGTTCATTTTTCCTCAATGTACACACAGCACCCCATATTGACAGAAAAACACAGAAATTGTTGACATTTTTGCAGATTTTGGAAAAAAAGAAAAACTGAAATATCACATGGTCCTAAGTATTCAGACCCTTTGCTCAGTATTTAGTAAAAGCACCCTTT
>JAUMHQ010000069.1:12816717-12828280 GCA_032361165.1 Enteromius paludinosus
TTTCAGTTTTTCTTTTTTAATAAATCTGCAAAAATGTCAACAATTCTGTGTTTTTCTGTCAATATGGGGTGCTGTGTACATTAATGAGAAAAAAATTTACTTGATTTTAGCAAATGGCTGCAATATAACAAAGAGCGAAAAATGTAAGGGGGTCTGAATACTTTCCGTACCGACTGTATATATAACACTTTACTGTACTGTTTCTTTTTAGTAATTATTTTGTATTGTCATTTAAATATTTTTATTGTTCAGCACCCATGGTTGACTAATGATGATTAAATTTCACTTTCCGTACCCACTATATATATAATATATACTTACATACATACTTACAGTTTTGATTACTATAAGTGCTTGTGGAAAAATTATCTCACAGTATGTAATAATTGCATTGCACAATCACCTTCAAAGTCATTCTAAAATATATGAATATTGAAAAACTTTTTTACTATTTCCTGTGTTTAATTTTCTGAGAGCACTTTTAATTGCAAATCCATATTAGACATGTTTTGAATCAATAGCATTTTAATACATAAAGAAAAGGACATTTTACTTTACTAAAACTTTAATCTTTAATATTTACTGATATTCACACAGGAGGATCTGCAAGATCTGAAAAAAAGGATTTCTGTACTTGAATGCCAGCTACGAAAGTGTGAAACTGCAAAGAAGGGTTTTGAAGTCTCCACGGGTAAACTTCTACAGTTTGTGGAGGTGATGTATCTCAGCTTGTTTTTAAGTTTAACCAAATGCACATTAAATAATAACTTTTTAAATCTTAGAATAAGGTTCCACCATCAAAATTGTGCATACAGAGTGACTCAAGATATTAAATTGTACTATATAGGAATTTACACTTCTGATGGCATCCATCAATATGAAGCGGACAAAGGTGGTCACACAAGCATAGTGTATTTACCTCGTCATTCCAAGAGTTCTTACCAACATAAGAGACATTTTTACACTGACATTTATATGATTGGCATAGAATGTGCAATAACCCTTTCATTAAGCAGCTATTTAAAAAAAACAAAAACATGAAATCAATATGCAACCAAACCAGATGCTACAAAATCAATTAGCACTTCATTGGAATGCATAAATCATACATTTATCACATAACAGAAAAAAGTTTTCCCAAATAAACCTATGCTTTATTTCTTTCTTTTGCATAAGAATATAATAATATATATTCAAAAAGTAGATGATGCATAGCCACTTCAGTTCTTGCTTAAAATGGTTAGCATTGCACCCTGAAGGGTTAGTTCCATGGGCACTATGCATATATATATTTTGCTTCTCTTATGTGAATATACTTATGTACCTATATATTGTATATAACCTGTATAGCAAAGGTGTTAATAATAATAATAAAAATTATTATAAAAAAATATTATTATTATTATAGATTTAAAATACTTAACTGTACAAGCAGCAGCAGTAGTAGTGGTATTAATAATAATCACCATCATCATTTTTATTATAATATTATTTTACAATAATCTTCATAATTTGTTATTATATTATTATTGATGCTGCTACTGCTACTGTTGTACAGGTAAATAGTTTAAATCCATTTTATTATTATGGTTTTAAACGATTAAACAATTTTTTTACATTAATTTTTTTATTATTATTATTATAATTGATGCTGCTACTACTACTGTTGTACAGGTAAATAGTTCCATGATAATAATAATAGTAATAATAAATGTATAATAATAATAAAAAAAAATAATAATGATGATGATTGGAAGTACAGTTGTAGTATTAATAGTAATGATAATGATAAAACCAGAATTTTAATCTTTATGCAGCATCTTGCAACTATGTACTAATCTGATATCCAACATTTTAAAACCCCCACAGGCTGTCCAGGGCTTTTTGTCTGAAAACCAAAGCGGTTCAAGAGGCTATAGGTAAGATAATTATTCCAGTACGCTTGTCAGTCTTTTGTTAAGGCAGATCTAATTATTTGACCGAATTATAATCTAATTTGAAGTATGCCAGACAGTAATACTACGCTTTGCTAGCAACAGATGTGTGAAAAGAGTGATTTAATAAGAAAGACTCTTTCCCTTTAGGGACCTTTACACAGTCATTACCTTCTAGGAGGCTGTGTATTCAGGGTGGGTAAATGGTAACTTTTTTTCCAGAGTGAGTCTTCTGACTTTATTTCTATTATGAGAGAGACTTTGCCGGCAAAAGACAGGGATATTTAATGACTAGAGGCCAGTACAACACCTTCCTGTGGCAGTGATGTTGATTAGGCCCAATCAACATGACCTTCTGCAGCCTGTCGCCCCTTGCCCAGCTAGCAGAGAACGTCTGGAGAGCCTTTTTTCCCTTAATGATCATCCCCACTGACTGAAGAGGCCACTGTGTCTTTTTCTATTAGAGCTAGAAAATATTGCGCATGTCCTCAGCGGTCGAAATGAAGGCTGTCAGCAATTTGCAGCAAAATACAATTTTACAACTTGAATGAGAGCTTGCAACTCACTCTTCCTTGAATGCATCCAATGAATAAAAGATAGTTATATGCATCCTAAAAATGAATTTTCTCAAACTTTTCTTTACTTAATACTATCGTTATCTAGCCCTAAAGATACCATAGACATTAATACTTTTATTCAACAAGGATACAACAATATCTATTTAAAAATGCATTTTTTTTTTTCTAAAACTTTCTATTCATCATTGAAAAAAAGCACTAAAAAGCACTATTTAAATATTAATACTGACAATATGAAATATTAATTGATCAATAAATCAATAAAGAATTTTAGTGAATAAATCATATTATTCTGTAATGACATAACACATCAATTACATAGTAATATTATAATTTATTACCTTCTGCTTTTTGTTACATTCTCATTCATATGCCGTTTTCAAAGTAATTTTTTATTATTATTTATTTTTTATCATACTGTAGCAAATCTTAAAAATGTTTGAAACGCATCCAGTGGCTCAGACAGTCTGGACCAATTCATTTCAGCTTTCTTTTAATGACCCGAAAGTGTGGTAGTTTCATAATATGTTTTCATAACACTGGTCCATCCATGTCAGTGGGTCTGAATCCCCTTCCCCAAAAACCCTTTATTACGAGTCATGCTGGGCTCTTCTTTTACGCCAATCTGCCCAGCTTGCTTTGTTCATTTCAGGTCAAAGGGAGTGCACTCTTGTAGAGCTTTTATAACAGGTCTTTTGAAAAAAATACAAGATTGACACAGTTTTCTTTTTTTAGGGGATTAAGAAAACAATGCAATAAAATAAAAAATCTGTCTATTAAATAAAATGTTTAACCACAGTTAGGTTAAGGTTAGGTTATTATTAATTAATACGATTGTGTTTTTTGTTTTTCAGTTCTCCCACCGATCCAAAGTTGGCCGATCTGTCTCAGACTTTGCCATCACGAGGCGGGAAGAAACCACCCTGGACAGCACCGGGTCTTGCTGTGGAAGCTAAAGAAATAACTAATACTGTCAGAGGCATTTTAGAGCTGGACTGTAAGTATACATGCATTTTTTCTGCTTTGCCGTGAAAAACAAACATCACAAATTGCAACTATCCCTAATTTCAGTTTGTCTGACCCTCATACTTGTTGACTTGACACTCTTGACCCCATTCAACTTTGCAATTCTCAGGAAAATATGTAGCTTACCTTCCAGCAACATTTGACCTTACATAAATGTGTCTAATGACCTGTAGAGGTCAAAACATTGGCAGTCTTTCCGTGATCCCATCTCATTACGAGCCTCTTAAACTAGACACATTTGAACATTATAGTATCATTACGACCAAGATTCTGCGTATTGTTCAAAATTTATAGAACCTATTTAGATAGCATTAGCAATGTAATATATTTTCTTTTTCAGCAGACAGTCTAGTGATCTACATTTAAGTTGATTTAATAATGTCCTTGCTTCTTGAATTGTTCATGTCCTGTCTGTTCAGTTACTTATGATGTAAGCGTTTTACATCTTATACATTGTAGAAAATGAGGCAAACCACCTTAATCGTGAAATCTAATCTATTGTGTATAGTGTATAGTGAATAAAATTAGGTCAATCTCATAAGGAAACACAATACAAGGTGAATTTGCTGTTAAAACAAGTCTTTTAGATCTGATTCACCTCACTGCTGCTATCGTTGCCTGGATACGAATCTGCTAGAAGCCAATCGTCCACATCTTTGTCGCAACTCTATATCTTGTCACAGGCTACATAAAGGTGTATATCTTTAGAAATTAGTCCTTAGAGGGAAAACATGAAGAAAAGAGCCTTTTTAAGTGGGTAAAAACAATAATCATTCATGACATCTTGTTTTGACTGATAGTGTTTGCTAAATGTAAGAATACCATCTGTTTGTCCTAGTTAAGCTGATCCACTTTGTCAAAACATTACTGATATCAGTCCGTCCAAGGCACAGCTCTGGAGACATAAAATAACACCAAGAGCCTGCTTTTTTTCCTGTATTTTAACACAGGATATCCAAAACGCCTTTATAAAACTCTAAATGAGTCATTGAAGCATGTCAAGTATTGAAAAGACCTGATAGATAGACTGAATAATAATATAGACAAGATATTGTCATGATTTTTCTTGCATGTTAAAGGAACATATTCATCAGACAGTTCAGGGACACACTGGAACCCAGACAAAAGAGCATCTCTGGCCTCCTCTTATTCTCTCAATATATGGTCTCAGCATAAACATGGAGGTTAATCAATGACGGACCTGCTTTTCAACCATTTTTTTTTTTTGTCAAAACACTTTCGAATGAACATTACGTGCAGTGATTATTTTTGTGAATTTCAATAGCGAACCTGATTAAATGGAAGAGTGAACATAATTAAATGGCATAATAAATCAGAGAGTTCCTAAAACTCCTATAAGCACATCTTCAGCATTGAGGGCTTTAATGTAATATTTTAACGAAAAAAAAAACCGGACAATCTCTAAGGCGGCCATTTTGTGTGAAGACTTGGGAGCAGCGGTCATCTTGAGTGAGGACTCAGGTGTGGTGGCCATTTTGTGCGAGGGCTCACTCACGATACAGGCAAGCAGGGTCGATCAATGGCAAACAGTAACATAAAGAAAATAATCCAATAATCGAAGCAATGGTCAGATGATCGGCAAACTTAATCCAAGAAGGCAGAGACAAGAGTAAATATCCAATGCAGGCATGGTCCGTAACATTAAATCCAAACAGGGAAAAACACAAGGAAACAAGGAACACGAATGGCTACACAAAGGGAGTAAACACAGGATACATCCAACATTGAGGAGCGTCTAAACAGGAAATAAATGGAAAAGCCCACCAGGGCAGAGCAGACGGCGGAGACGTCCTCCAGAGCAGACCAGACAGTGATGATCTGTTCCAGGGCGGAGCAGATGGCGAGGAGGCCCTCCAAAGTGGAACAGGAAACTGAACTGTACAGAGAAGTGCAAACAGGTTATTTGTGGCCTCTTCGGCCGAGTTCATACCTGCAGCTGGGTCGGGTTGCGTAGTCCCAGCAGTCGGGCAGGTTCTAGTGAGGGGGTGACAGCTCCAGGATCAGGTTCAGTCCATAGTGAAAGTTCAGTGAATCTAGGAGCAGACTCGGAAGGAGATAACAGTTCAAAGGCCTCCGTGAAGTCCACTTGCACGGGGCAGATGGCGGAGAAGTCCACCAGGGCAGAGCAGACGGCGGAGACGTCCTCCAGAGCAGACCAGACAGTGATGATCTGTTCCAGGGCGGAGCAGATGGCGAGGAGGCCCTCCAAAGTGGAACAGGAAACTGAACTGTACAGAGAAGTGCAAACAGGTTATTTGTGGCCTCTTCGGCCGAGTTCATACCTGCAGCTGGGTCGGGTTGCGTAGTCCCAGCAGTCGGGCAGGTTCTAGTGAGGGGGTGACAGCTCCAGGATCAGGTTCAGTCCATAGTGAAAGTTCAGTGAATCTAGGAGCAGACTCGGAAGGAGATAACAGTTCAAAGGCCTCCGTGAAGTCCACTTGCACGGGGCAGACGGCGGAGAAGTCCACTTGGGCGGAGCTGACGGCGGCGAAGCCCACCCGGGCGGCGCAGACGGCGGAGAAGCCCACTGGGACGTAGCAGGCGGCGGAGACGTCCACCTGGGCGGAGCACACGACGGGCAAGCCCACCTGGGTGGCGCAGACGGCGGAAAAGTCCACCAGGGCAGAGCAGACGGCTGAGACGTCCTCCAGAGCAGACCAGACAGTGATGATCTCTTCCAGGGCGGAGCAGATGGCGAAGAGGCCCTCCAGAGTGGAAGAGGAAACTGAAATGTACAGAGAAGTGCAAACAGGTTATTTGCGGCCTCTTCGGCCGAGTTCATACCTGCAGCTGGGTCGGGTTGCGTAGTCCCAGCAGTTGGGGCAGGTTCTAGTGAGGGGGTGATAGCTCCAGGATCAGGTTCAGTCCACAGTGACAGTTCAGTGAATCTAGGAGCAGACTCGGAAGGAGAAAACAGTTCAAAGGCCTCCGTGGCTGATTCTAGGCAGGGTGGAAGTTCAACAACCTCCTCGGTCGATTCAGGGCAGGACAAAAGTTCATTGACAGCCTCCATGGCCAGTTCAGAGAGGGAGTTGCACCTCAAAACAGCCCTGACGGACAGGGTCGGATGCTGTGCAGCCACCCCCGGAGACCCCAGAGAATCCACGTGAATCAGTTGTGGTGGCCATTTGGTGCGAGGGCGAGGCTGAGGCATTGCGGCCATTTTATACAGTGCTTTGAAACCGGCAGCCATCTTAGGCAGGGACTTGGGATCGGCGACCATCTTGTGCAGTGATTCAGCAATGGTGGCCATCTTGTGTGAGGACTCGGGAGTGGCGGCCATCTTGTGCACAGGTTCGGGAGCGAGCACTAAAGCACTCCCATATGGTTCAGCTTTTCGAGGAGCTGGCACTAATTGCCCTCCATACTGGGGTGGTGGCACGGTTTGTCCTCCGTATGGGACTGCCCTTGGGAGAGGTGTGTGCCCGAATGGCGAGGCGAGAGCCGGGCAACAGAGGATAATCTCCTGATCATTGACACTGGAAAACCGCTCGATCCTCATAGGCTCATCAATCTGTCACGATTGAAAGACGAGAAGGCATGCGGATCCATGTGCAGCTTTTATTTAGGACACTCGCGATACAGGCAAGCAGGGTCGATCAATGGCAAACAGTAACATCAGAGGCAAAGGCAAGAGAATAGTCCAATAGACGAAGCAATGGTCAGACGATCGGCAAACTTAATCCAAGAGGGCAGAGACAAGAGCGAATATCCAATGCAGGCGTGGTCCGTAACAATAAATCCAAACAGGGAAAAACACAAGGAAACAAGGAACACGAATGGCTACACAAAGGGAGTAAACACAGGATACATCCAACATTGAGGAGCGTCTAAACAGGAAATAAACAGGAATTTTATGCAGACATGCTAACAAGGCTAAGGGGAGGAGCGAGTTAGTGGACAAGGCAACAGAAAATGTGGGTGGAGAAACACTATGACAACGAATGAGATGGGCGGTGACAAGAGTTCATTGAAAGGAGTCCATGAATGAAAACAGACACAAAACATACTCACATAGTTTGCTGGGCGCTGGAGTGCCATCCAGAGAGCTGCCACATCCAGCTGATCATCACAATTGGCAGTTAATATAAAGGTATATATTAAATGAAATATGTATAGTATTTAATTATTTTAAATAAAAAGGCAATTACAGTAAATAGCATGATTTAACAACTTAAATTTCAAAGGTTGCAAGTGATGCACAAAAAGATGGACAGATGGATTGGATTAGAGAAATATAGAAGACTCTTGGGGTCAAAGGATCAGTGAAGTTGAGGGAGGGAAGAGAGAGCTAAAGTGATTGCTTAGGGAACAGGGAAACGTGTCCTGCACACCTGGCAGCATGTGACCTCTCAGTGAGTGATGCTCACGTTTTGGCTGAATGCTTCTCTACGGGGGAGGACGAGGCAGGCTTTGAGTTGCACATGGAGGGCCACCCTCATCACACCGATTGAAACCAGAGAGAGCAACTCCAGCTCAGCTCAGAGACAGGCAGCGCTCTCCACGTGATGCCATGTGACAGGCTGCGTAGCACTCTGTGTCTCATCAATAAGACAGAAGGCGAGACATGCGTTGGAATAAGCATTTATGATCATTTAAATGAAAATTATTTCATCGTTTACTCATGTTGTTCTTTGTTACTTTAGTTCTTCTACAGAGGACAATGCAAGAAATGTAAAGAATGTTTTTGAACGACACGAGTGAATGACAGAATTTCATGTGTCCCCTTTAAGAGAACAGCAATTCAATTTTGGGAGCGTGTCTGCAGCTTATCGCAATTATACCTGATTTGCTCAGGCGTAATTTGAGGCAGCTGAAATTGTCTTTCCAGTGTCATGGTGTTGATCTAGTGAAATCATTCGCTTTTGGTTACTAGAGCAAGGCCTTTAGAAAACAAAGAGTTGATTGAATTAAAGAGGCATGTGATGAGCTACTTTGAGTTTTGCTGTGTCCCGAGGCTCAGGCAGTAACGGTTTATGTTGACCATGCATGCACCAGAACACTAACACAAAAAACTCAATCCCAAAAATATCTTTAAGCTGTAGAAATTAAAGACGTGAATTGATGGCTGCTAAAAATGGAGATGAATGCAAATTCTGGTTATATTCTAAGAAACGTTTTTTTTTAAAGGAAATAATAGGTAGCAGAATAATCCTCCCCACTAATTGAAAAAATTGACAAATTGTCCACCCAGTATTTGATGCATGTTTGATGTTAGTATGAAACAACCAACAGTTATCTCGAGGGATTAGCCTTAACCTTTTTTCTGTCATTTACATATTTAATAATTGAATGTGATGAGACCAAACCTTTAACTGTTTTAGTTTTTGACATATTAGGCATAGGAGTATAAGCCTGTGTGCATATTTTGACATAAAAATATTATTTGCATTAGTTTCAATAGATGCATTCTTAATTGATTAATTCTAGATTTTTTTTGTTATTTTGCTGTTCTAATCTAAATCTACAGTATCATAAATATTTAAATATTAAATGTTCAAAATATTACCAGTGCCAATGACAAATGCTATAAAAACCTTATTTGTTAGCCAGAATTTCTTCCATACATTTTTCTCATTTGTTAAAATGTAGATACACAAAATTGACTGTAAATTCTCATAGGTACTACAGCATATGTAGCCAGGGACATTTGTTTGTAGAAATCCGAGACTGCATTAATTATTCTTTGGCCTTTCCTTTCAAAATGTTGATTGTGTGTGAAATCTAAACAGCGGGATACTCTGTGTATTCTTTTCATCACCTTTTTTTTTTTAAAAGATCATATTTCTGACGAGAAACCCATCATAAAGTCATGCCAGGACATTGTTTATGCCAGCAGCCTTACTGTCAATTGTACTTCCAGCACGTACAGAGGGAGTGTCAAGATCAAATTCTGTCTGGATTTGTTACCTAGTATGGTGGCACGTATTAACATATAAAGCCTTCAGTAGTGTCTACTTACGTTTTTTTTGGCTGATGTCCATTAATTACAACCTGGCACACATCGGTCCTCAATCCAAAGCTGTGCATCAAAGATAAAAAGTGCATTTGGGGGAAATGTGTATGTTTGTCCTTAAACCAAAATCCAAATCCAATGGCAGCAAATCTGATTTGACCGCATTTGAGGCTTGTTACACTTTCACTGTACATTCTTTATTTTTAAAATAGCTTTTCAGATTATGCACATATGCTGGAACACTTAACATGTTCGTTTATGACCCCATTTCATCCAGTTGCCAGGAAATTCTCACGGTCACTGGCCTCTCAGGATCAAGGGGATCAGCGAGAAATGTAGCAATGCTGTTGTTTTTTTTGTTGTTGTTTTTTTTTGGCTTCAGACTTCTCCAGTATCTTATCTGTTGTCCTCATGTAGAGTAAATGTATCTGATTTCTCTGTCCGTTTTTTTCTTTTTCGTTTACAGGTTTACCTTTTGGCTGGGATGAGGCGTACACTGCAGATGGAGTGAAGTACTACGTAAAGTAAGTTATGAGACACTTGAAATACAAAAGTAAATAACAGTTCTCTTGTTTTGAAGGGCACTTCATAAGTTGTTTGTGCAGCGTGAGATAAATGGTTTTAGTTACAGTAAACATTCTCAATAGATACATTACAAAAAACGGCACTTCTGCAGCTTTCGGAACTACATTTTTAACGGCAGGATCTTCATTTTGTTATTGATATAATTTATGTAACCTTTTGATCTCTAGAGAGAGGAAACCAATTTGCTCTTCCCATGAGCATGTTCTTTTATTTGCATAACTTTCAAAGTAACCCAGTTTGTATTGCAGACTTCCATCATCTTTTGAGAGTTTTGTAGTTGCACACAATGCCACACCCATGAGTCCACATTCTCCATTACACCCACACCAGCACCACAGCATTCACCTGCATGCATAAAATATCCCATGCACGGTGTTTGGGTTTAGTAGTTATTCATACACTTATTTAGCAAGGTCAAAAGTGACAGTAAAAACCAAACTGATGCTGTTTTTGAACTTTCTATTAAAACAAATAATGCTGAGACAAATGTATCATGGTTTAATTAATTCCTGGGATTGCAAAGCTGAATTTTCAGCAACCATTACACCGGTTTAGTGCAACAAAAAAATGCAGCCTTGGTGAGCATAAGATGCTTTCAACATTTAAAAAAAAACCTTACCAACCCCAAACTTTAAAATGTTAGTGTACATTGTCAAAACATTTTACGTGTAGTGATGTTGTTTATTCCATTTTGGTTTTTCCTCTAGTCATGTTACTCAGACTACATCATGGACTCATCCTGTCATGAGATCTTTGGGTCTCTCAGAACCAGAAGCAAGTGACCAAACCCTAAGCTCTCCAGAATCCACAGCCTAGACTGACTAAGAAGACTGTGTGCACTCTTCTGCCACTTTCTGCCCAAATGTTTGGTTTTAAAAAATGAAAAGCATCACAGCAGCATATAAACATCAAGTGATACGTGCATAATCAATCAGAAAAAAAAAATCTCATTCATTAATGGAAATCTACACACTCTCAGAAAAAGGTATACAGAACTGTCACTGGGGCACTAACCTTTCAAAAGTACTGTAATATACTATACCAATATGCACTTAATAAGTACTAATTATGTAGCCTGGCTTCCGCGACTTTAAAGCTCATTGGAGCTTAGTCTAGCCAAGCTACCTTACTACCCGCCTTCTGGGAGGCAGGCTTAACCTGCGTCCATCAGATGCCTCTGTATACTACTGGACGAATCTTCAACCAATCAGACTACTCATTCCAATGACGTATATGTAACCAATTGTAGCTAGCTTCATTAAAACAGTAGGAAAATGTCTTTACTTACTTTAATTACTTTAAAGATTACTTTAAAAAAAGTATTTTATTGATACGTTATTGATAGCTAACTGAACCGGACCTGTCATTTCACAATTATTAGCCGTGACCGGCAACCAAACCAGTAATGTTTGCACTTCCATTTTTCAGCACCGAAAGCGGACCTTTTCACTGACGTAATGACG
>JAUMHQ010000069.1:12838455-12850189 GCA_032361165.1 Enteromius paludinosus
CTATCTATCTATCTATCTATCTATCTATCTATCTATCTATCTATCTATCTATCTATCTATCTATCTATCATCCGTCCGTCCGTCCGTCCGTCCATCCATCCTTCCATCCATCCATCCATCCATCCAAAAATTGGTGTATAAACAGTTTCAAAGAAAATCAAATAAATTGCATTTACTTAATAATCAGAGTAATTTTGACTGGGCTCTCTCATCTCTTTTTTTTCTGCATATTTTGAGCAGGATGAAAAATACTGGGCACGGCGCAGGAAGAACAACATGGCTGCCAAGAGGTCACGGGACGCTCGGCGCCTAAAGGAGAATCAGATTGTAATCCGGGCTGGTTTCCTGGAGAAAGAGAACGCGGCTCTCCGACAGGAAGTTTCTGAACTACGGAGAGAGCTGGGGCGGTGTAAAAACGTCTTAACCAAGTATGAAGCTCAACACGGCCCTCTGTGAGACCGCCCCGGGTGCTCCTCAACTTCCCTCACCCCTGCCCTTCTAATTCGAAGGACAATATTCTTGGGTTAAAATCCACTGGCCCTGTTTTGCGGCCAGCCCTCACCTCAGTCTGGCACCTTAGAAGGCAGAAATGTTTCGTTGTGTGGTTATTTCAGACATCTATTTTAGAGATCTACCCACTCTCTTTCTCTATTTGTTACCGCAAACAAAGCCACCGTTGTTTGCGGATCACGTCACTTATGATTTTACTGTGCTGTAGCATTCGTCCACAAATGTTTGCCTTGATTTGTCATAAGTTAGCTGTCAAATCTGAGCTAGCGGATCTTCTGCTGTTCCTCTACAGACACCCATAGCTTGTGCATGAGAGGAGTACATGCGCATAACCGCTTCAGGAGCATAAAGGTTGTGTGTCTCCGTAAAGACATTATTCTCACAGACAGAACAGAATGTAGCAAGATTTGAGAGTTTGGATTCATAAAATAACTCCATACGACCATAAACACTAAATATCTGTACACCCCCATTAGAAAACAGACAATCAGTTTGATTTTGAAATGAGGATGCCATCTGTGCCACAATTGGCTGTTACTTTATTTTGTTTGGTGTATGTGCTTAATGGCTTAATTTTACAGATAAACTGTACATTTAAGCTGATTCGAAAGTTCAGTTAGAAAACACCCAAACCTTTAAAATCCCGAGAAGCTAATTTACTTTAGATCGAACTGCCTGCTGCAATAATTCCATCAGATCAGCACAGAGCGTCTTCATTAGCTTTCGAGTTCAAGATGTGATCAAGGAAAGCATAACCCGGTATTTAGAGTCTATTGGAACAGATAATGTTGCCTTTTGTTGGTCAGTTGTGTAATGAATGTAGTACGGTGTATTTTATGTCTGTCACTCTTTACTACAGACCAAATGATATGAAATACAATAAGGTTATATTGTCATATTGCAATTAAATGTTTTTACAAAGTTATTCTTGTTTTGTACAGTATTTTCATATGGATTTCTGAATATATCTGTGTAATTTGATGTATACTGTATATTTATAGGCGACAAACTTTATTGAAAAAGTTGTAAATTCTACAGTTAACTGTATACGGGCATTAATACAGGACATTTAGTACCATGAACTTTACATTGCGATCCTAGTTTCTTTACCTATTCTTATACAGGCACTTTGGTATTATGTGCATCAATATCAAAACTTTTTTCAAGGTTGCCCCCTTTTTTTTGTTGTTAAATTATATTGTCAATACCTTTCATGTTTTGGTAATGATGTATCGTCATGAAATATGGTAGGCTATTATTTGCCAAACTTGGTAAAAGAGCGCTATTCTTGGCCGCATAGAATGTTGTCGATCATTGTATGTTTCAACAAACAAGATGTCTTTTATATTATATATATATATATATATAAAATTACAGCATGTTTAAATTGTAACATTCTTTCTTCAGATGATTTTTTGACTTCAATATTTGCAATATGTTGTCTGTTGTGGTCCTTTTTGGTTCCCTTTTCCTGTTTCATTGCTCTTAAGGAAAATAAAAAGCTTTTGAGAAGCTGATATTTGGTGATGGTGTGGTTAATGTGAAATATTCACAAAGGCTAGATTTTTGGCCAAATAATTTTCATTTAAAGCCTAAGAATTGGCTTTGATTTAATACTCGTTACTGTAGAATTTAACAATCGTAGATGTTATTCTCAAATGTACCGCTAGAGGCCACTGTCTCTCCAAAACTGCATGTTTACTGTCACAATTTCGTCGTTTGGGTTAAAAAATAGTCTTGTTCCTCTTTATGCACATATTCATCATCACTGACGTCATCAATGTCATCATCAACAACAGATGCATCAGTTCTGAAGATTAAGACTTGATATTACTGCCTCAATGTGGAGATATGAAAAAATATTGAAATATGAAACAAATTAATGTTAACTTGCAATTAACTTTTTTTTTAAATAATGAAATAATAGTATAAATATTATCTAATGTTTTGTATTATTTGAAATGCATAGTATTAATAATAGTAAAATAATAATAATAAAAAAATTAAATATATAGAAAATATATAACAAATGTTATATATAGTATATTATATATATATATATATACACACATACGCGCTTTTAAATCTATCTATCTATATACAAATTATAATAAAATATGATATATAAATGATCATAAACAAAGTAGGCCACATATAGAAACTATAACCATTAATTTCCGAATATATTTCACTAAGTTGTACATCCTTTTGACATGCATGCCAGCAGTCATGCTCTCTCTCTCTCTCTAAGCTTTTGTATGTTGTAAAATAGGCTTCCTGTCAACAGCATGACGGTCACTACATTCCTGCAATGACATGTGTTCAGAGCAGACCTCCAGTACGTGCTGCTTCTGGGTGTGGCCTAAACAGCCGCTTACTCGAGACAAACACAGATGACTTCCTGTGGGATTATGTAGCATTTATCAAATAGACTAGGAGTTATATAAAGCCATTTGTAAATGCAGAGGGAGCAGATTGGGATATAACAGTAATCCCAGCCTGCGTTCAGCCTGGCTGCAATCCATCTGAAAGAACGTACAGGCAACGGGAATTACAAACCTTACACTGGTCACATCCTCATCCTCCACTGTACACTTGCTTGCCCTCTCCAGCTCATGGTCAACACAGGATAACTGACCCCGAACAGTTAGGGTCAGTGTTCAATTTTGGCCACATTCAATTGGCCGATTGATGTAGAACTATTTTCTCTGTAAATTCAGTTAGATTTACTTAGAATTAAGAGCAGTTGCAGGACATCCAGAAGCTTGTTTTCAACACAGGATAAATACTAAAAAAAGTAATTGCGACTTTTTATCTTGGAATTTAGGGAAAAGAGTTTTTATATGATAAAAAGTCAGAAATGCGACATGCAAATTCAGAATTTATTATAATTTTTTTTCTTCACAATTTTTTGTTTGCATCTTGGAAACCCAAAGTCAAATGCGAGAAATATAAGTAAATATTGCACTTTTACATCCAATTTTTTTTTTTTTTTCTGAATTTTTACGTTTTACGTTTTCCTGACTTTTGGCCTCAGACGTTTGCATTTAGGAGTTCAGATTCTTTTCTCTCGTTAAATTCCGAGTTAGAATAAAGAAAAAGTCCTGTCCAACGTAAACTTTAAATTGCATGTTTACATGTTAGAATTTAGACTTTTTCTCTCAGAACTCTTTATAAAGGAGTTCTGAATTGTGAGATATAGAGTCACAATTATTTTTTTTAATTTGTAGCAGCAATAACCTCCCATAGACACATGCAAAAAACAAAAAAGCACAAGTCTGATTTAAAAAATTGTATTTGCTTTTATTCAGAAATTTACTGTTGAGAATACAAATCTCCAAATGTTAGTGAGAACAGTAATTAAATCAACATCACCACTTTTCACCAATTGATTGTAAAACCAAATTTATTGGCTGAAAAATATTTGTACTTTCCTTCCAGAAAAGAAAATCCATTATACTTCATAAATACACTTCATAAATGTATCGCATTTTAGATGTTTTGCTGTAGCTCAAACTGCTCAAAGTGCTCAAAATCATAGCAGCTAGCAAGTGAGGTTTTGATTCCTGGGGACACACGATGCCTGGCAACATATATACACAGAATGCAAAGTTGCTTTGGAAAAAAGCAAAAATGCATTGCTTAACCAAGACAATATTATACTATTGTAAATGTATTCTTTATAATATACCTATTACACATTTACAAACACACACATGCAAACTTCACAATGAACACATTCAAAATGTATATTCAAACTTATATACTGAAGTGTTGTATACCACATGGGCAACATTCATGCCTTTGACAAACCTGCAAAATCACGCCATTTCTTCAGCAGACAACATTATAACTGTACACGTGTCTGCTCTGTTCAGGCATGCACATGTGTCTTCTACTGGCCTCTATCCAGTGTCCAGAGGATAAAATAACTCCATTTCCATGATGAAATCGTCCACAATAAACTAATGAATGCAGATGGATGATCTGCAATAGAGAAGAGAACACACCACCGTTAAAGTTTTACTGACTGCGCCTCCAGTGGCAAATGCTGCCTGCTGTATTATCAGTGTGCTGCTGAATGTCACAGGGAGGGTCATGTTACGTAATCCTAATGGAGAACGCTGCACCTTTAAACAGGTGCTAAGCGGAGATCAAAAGAACAACTGATTGCAAAAAAAACAAGCAAAAAAAACAAATTCATAGGAATTCATACTATGCTAATGTAATGTCAGCAATATTGTTCATAATAAACAGCAGACTGTAATTTTTATTATTTTTTTTACATTTTTTTTTTTTATTAGAATCTGAAGGGAAAAAATAGCACTGGTCCTGAAATCTGGCAACTTTTTTGGACATTAAGATGAACATTTCCAGACCACATATTTACTTTTTAATGCTTTTTAGGGATATTAATTAGCTGGTCAAATCTTGACATGTTTACAAAATACATTAGAATAGTGCAGATATGATAAACCTGCTGTCTGTCAAACTGCTTTATAAAATGTATCATAAATGATGACTGTTGCACTTTTGTATAGCCAAAAAAAACAACGTTCATACCAACAATAGCATCTATTTGCACACAAAAGAGCATAATGTGTTTAGTTAAATCAAAGTCAAGTCATGAGCTGAAGTGAAAACATTTGACCCACCAAAGATGGATCTATGCAAAATGACCATAAAAACTCCTCTTCTTTCGCATTTTACAATTCAAGCAACTTGATTTAAATTTGATACAATACTGTTTTTATATAACCATCTTATCTGGATAAAGTAAAGACCATAGTGCGTAAAACATTATGGTCACTACAGCCATTTTGGTTTGTATGTTTACTCAGATGATGACGCAATAGCACAGACACTTGATGTTGCTGCAGTTAATCCCTGTGCTACCAAATGCCTTCTTCTCCTGAATGGCCATCGTTTCTAAAGAATTCATCATGTTGTCCACTTTCTCTATCTGGAAAAGTAATAAGTCTGTAAAAACGGTGTTGGAGAATTGTGCATTTTAAATATTTACCCAAGAGTACTTGTACCTAACATTATTGCAGTATTAAATATGTCTATAATTTATGCTATTGCAATAATCATTCTGTTTAATAAATAACAAATATACATGCATATACATATCTAATGCTAAATTTTTGTTAAATACATAATTTAATTAACATTTTAGCTTTTTAATAAGTTGCTCATTATTCTGATAAAAATCTTGATGCATTGTTTTATGGATTTATAAAAATAAGAGATCTGTAAAGAGGCTACTGAATATTGTCACTATGTAAAATAAATGTAAACTTTCCAATGATTAATAATGAAAATATTATAAATCTTGGGTAAACATTGTACAAATGACACCTAATTGACAAAAAAAAAATGGGTCATATATTCGGGTCAGTGAACAGCATTTGTATCTTACCTGTTTCAGCTCAAATTAAGTTCAATTTTGAGCATTTATTAACTTCTGTGAGATTGCATATGTGTCCAAAATGGAATAAACGGGAGAAAGTCACTCATCGGCGTCTGTGGATGCGTCAGACCAGCGTGCTCCTCTTCTCGCGCATGTCAGGGGTCAGTGGCGTGAAGTTGGAGGCAGCTGTGTTGTTCTGCTCGTTGTAACGCGACGAGGCCGGGGAGTTTTGCATCACCACGAGCCGGATGGGAGACTGCTGCTGGGGGGCTGGGGGCTCGGAAACGTACTCCTTGGAAGGGTCTTTGCCGCGGCAGTCGTACAGGATGCAAGAGATGAGAAAGACCAGAAGCAGGATGACGTAGCTGGCGATGAGGATGATGAGGTTTAGAGTGACTGGATCAATCTCCAGGTAAAACTCCATGAGACCCATGGCGACGTTGCATCCCTGACTCCGCGCTCTGAGAGGAATGTGGGCACCATGGACTCCCGTCGGGCTCTTCGGTGAAGCGTGCAGTAGTTGGGATATCCCGGCGAGCAGCGGCAGGGCCCTGTGCGGAGATCAGAGTGGAGATTTCGCTTTGCCTTTCAAAGACTTTAATCCCTCCTCTTCTATTCCACCAACCTTGAGTTCCTGCAGCCAATGATTAAAAGCTGCTCACTTTAATAGCTTAAGCTGCCATTTTAATTTTGCCAACTGCACATTGCGTGATGGATTTGGCCAAATGATGTAGGGGCGGCGAAAGGGTGGAGTAGAATTTTTAGCATGTCCCACCTCGTGTCTTTTTGCCAGAAGCACGTAAATGAGGGATTTCACTAAGCATTGTGTAATGAACGACTTTTAGTTATGTCATTATTAATGGACCGTGACATAACACTCAAGCCAAAAAGCAGATTTAATGTATGTGGTATTTTGGGAACGTGTAATATGCATTTTATTTTCCTTTCCGTTAGATTGGATTATATTTTATGGATAACATTTTTCTTTGAATGCCTTTTTATATAGTAATGATTTAGCCTATTTAAAGAACAATATCAATTTTGAGACAGATTATTAAAATTGGCAGGTTGTGTAATCTCATAAATTGATAGAGCTTGTTAGCCAAAAAGCAGATTTAATGTTGCTTTTTAAGGTAATTTGGGAAAATAAAACTTGTAAATTATTTGGCATTCATCATTTTAATAAAATACTGGACACATTTTTCATATATATATATATATATAATTATGCAACAACAACAGAAAACAATAATTTGCATTCATAAATATAATATATATATATGTATACAGTGGGTACGGAAAGTATTTAGACCCCCTTAAACTTTTCACTCTTTGTTATATTGCAGTCCTTTGCTAAAATAATTTAAGTTCTTTTTTTTCTCACTAATGTACACAGCACCACATATTGACAGAAAAACACAGAATTGCTGACATTTTTGCAGATTTATTAAAAAAGAAAAACTGAAATATCACATGGTCATAAGTATTCAGACCCTTTGCTGTGACACTCATATATCTAACTCAGGTGCTGTCGATTTCTTCTGATCATCCTTGAGATGGTTCTACACCTTCATTTGAGTCCAGCTGGGTTTGTTTACACTGATTGGACTTGATTAGGAAAGCCACACACCTGTCTATATAAGACCTTACAGCTCACAATGCATGTCAGAACACATGAGAATCATGAGGTCAAAGGAACTGCCTGAAGGGCTCAGAGACAGAATTGTGGCAAGGCACAGATCTGGCCAAGGTTACAAAAAAAAATTATTTGGCAGAGGATCCCCAAATCCAGGTGTGAAAAACGTGTTGCATCTTTCCCAAAAAGACTGAAAATGACTGAATCTGAATACTTAGGACCATGTGATATTTCAGTCACTTTTTTGATAAGTCTGCCAAAATGTCAACAATTCTGTGTTTTTATGTCAGTATGGTGTGCTGTCTGTACAATAATGAGGAAAACAATGAACTTTTATCAAATGGCTGCAATATAACAAAGAGTGAAAAATTTAAGGGGGTCCTAATATCAGACATACTGTGTGTTTTAGTGTAAACCGAAAGTAACTAGGAAACAGCTGTTATGTCATAATAAATGCACTGTGACGTAAAACAGAAGAAACAAAGTAGATTTAAAGCTGCTTTTGGATGTATTTTAAATGTGGCACTTAAATGAGGTGCAGTCGTGGCCTAATGGATGGAGAGTCGAACCCTCTGGGTTAAATGCAGAACACTAATTCCTAGTATGGGAAACCATACCTGGCCACTTGTCACTTCCAATAAAGTAATGAAAAGTAAGATTTTCATTGTTATACTGTCATTTTTTAATGGATGGTGGCATAACAGAAAGTTATATATATATATACAGGAAATATATTTTTAGAATGATATTTATGCACTTATTTTTAGGATATTTTATGATTGTGTATTTAATAATTATAATGATGGATAGATCACTACAGAATCTCAGAAACAAAGGTGCAAAAGCTGTCACTAGGGTGGTGCATTTTCAAAAGGTTCCTACCTAATGGGTCCATTTTGATACCTTAAAGGTACATATTAGTACTTAAAGTGTACATATTTGAACCTGTAATAGAGGTGACAGTGACAGTTTTTCTGATATTGTTCAAAAGTGACCAAAAATATTAAGCAATATTAAAAAACAAGTAATTTTAACATGTCTGAACTATGAAATTAAATTTAAAAGGTAAACCAAGGGTACAATATTGTTCATGTTGACATCTGTGTTAATGGAGAAAAACAAAGTGCTTTTCTTTATTGAATCTGGGTTTGCAACATCTGTTTGTTCTTGTCTTGATCTGTCCATCAGCATCTATTACAGTTTACAGCTGTGCAGTGAACACTAGCACGTACCACCTGCCCAAAGTTTTATAGTTTGATGAGGATTATAGTGAAAAGGTACCAGATGGACTAAAAGAATAACTGAGGTCTGTAATTCATGACACAGAGCATAATCTGTTTAGAGTCTGAATGAATGTTCTGTCCTGGAATTTGAAGACACCAATATTTCCAGTCAAAGTAAAAAAAAAAATTAACCTCAAAGTATGTCATGTAAACTGTTCAGTTTAATCAAAACCTGGGTATTTGGTGATCTGGGTCAGTCTTTCAGAGATTCTCTAGAAACTCTGGTTCCTTACAAAAACAAACTCATGCTGTGCATGCTGAATGTCTCTTTGTTTTTTCACTTTCAGAAAATATTTTATTTTACTCAAATGTAGCATAATGACCAGTGAATTTAAATGAATGCAATTACAAGTTCAAAACACATTTCAATCAAAGCTATTCCTCAAACTTTCTACTAGGTCAGTTTGACTCTCCCACGCTTTGTCCGTTTTTCTTCTCTTTCTGCATCTTCTGCATACTGCACTGAAGCCCAGAAGCAACAGAGCACTGGTGAGGAGCAGAAGGCCTAGAATGGAGATGGTCGATCCGTGGGAGCTGTAGCTGTAGGCTACCGCTGTGACTGCAACACCAATGATCAGGAGAACAATGCCGAACGGAAGAGTGCAGCGAGAGCAGGACCCCTCCGCTCCTCCAGTGGCTGTCATCAGCTCTGCTCCATTAACCAGGGCTGAACCCTTCAGGGCAGAATGATCAGTGCTCATGGTCCACTGAAAGTTGCTGGGATCTTAAATTCACTTTTGCTTAGTTACGTTCGGGCTCCTCTTACTCTTTACCAACGATGCTGAGACTGTTTTAGTTCGTTGCAGCATTTCTAAGATAGAAAATGACAACCAATTTTTAATGCAAACCTGTTCCAAATTCTTAGATGAAAATGTAATTATTCATAGGTTTATCAATCCATTCGTTATTTTATTACTGCCATCTTTTCATTCATTCATTCACTGTGTACATTCACAAAGTATAAAATATCAAACAAAAACATATTTTCAAGCAATAGTTTGAAATAGCTTTCAGTAAAATAAATGTTACAATTATTTTTTTATGTATTGTATGATGCAATATTCTACTGCTGGTTATTCTATTATTTATTTTATTGGTGTAATGCCTCAATTTAAGTGATTATTTAAGTACTATCATATCCTAAAAATATAGACCTAAAATAGTATACTGTATACTCACTTTGCTTTGTAATATAGTCATTTTAAGACTGCTTATCAGTTAAAATACATCTTAACACACTATTCAAAAGCTCTATTTTAAATGCTGTTAATTTGAGCTGTTTTCCACATGACAGTAATGATAATAATAAGAACAAAATTACTACAGCCCCAAATCAAAATTACAATCGTTTCTGCAGACAGTGTGGCACTGAAGACTGTAATGGCTCCTTGAAATGAATTGCATTTTAAAATATATTAAATTAGAAAATGTAAACAAACAGTATTACAGTTGAATGTATTTTGACTATAAACACAACCTTGGGTTAGAGTCTTCCTTTTTAAAAATCTTATCGACCCCAAACATTTAAAAGCCATTTACAAAATAGGTAAAGTAACAAGAGTAAAGTATCTTAGTAAAATGATAATGTCTAGTTCTCTACATTGAGGCAGCTACTTTAATGCACAAACAAAAAAGCTTCACGAACAGAGAGGTTGAAGGAGAAACTTACCATGAGATGAAACATATGTGCCCTGACGTGGTAACCAGACTGAAATGAAGTATTTCTTCAATATGTTTCTCTCCCTTTAAAAACTACCTTGATATTTAACCCTCTATATACGAACTGCACGTACACATTGGAACCGTGCAGAATCATTCCTGTGGTGGGTCAGTTTCTGGGCCACCAGGGTGCCACAGTATCCAAGGAACGAAAACAAATCTGCGCTCCACAGCTGCAAGGCCACACACTCCCCTAGATTCCCTGCCCATGCCGTCAATTACAGACAGATGTTCAATGCTCTCGGCCTCTTTCATCTTATTCCCACTCCCATAACTGAGTGCTATGCTTGGGCTCTTGCTCATCTGCATTGTGCAGAGCATCAAGGAGGTTAAAGACTCACCGAAACTCTAATTTCTCAGGAAATAACTTATGTCTGCTGAAAAGACTTCAGATGGATTTATGAAGCTGATTTATGAAGCAGTCAGGAAATATGTGCAGTCTCTAAAGATAAAGCTCCCTCATGTGGTCTTCTCAGGGACTAACAGGGAAAAAGATTTATCAGAAGGGAGCGAGTGGGCCTAATTTCTGGGAAAACATTAAAATGGGATTTCATACTCTCATGACTTGGTATAAAAACTCTGGCATCAGCTCGCCATCGTTATCTAAAAGCAAAAAATCTGCTGAACTTAAGGTTAATGTTTCTCATTGTTGCATGTCATCTATTGTCATGTAAGATACAAACTGTAAAATGAAAACATCTTGAAGATAATATACAATTATATCAGGCCTATTTGAGTTGTAATAGTTTATTTTAATGATTTAATGTCCCTAAAAGGTCTCAACATGAAGGCTTAAAAAATATTGGACTCGAGTGGGAGCTAAAAATCATTTTATCAACTGATTTTAGATTCATTTACAAAACTGTTTATAGTCAGTGTTACAATAATAACTGCACTTTTTGAAGCAAATTAGCAAGGCCCTGCAGAGATCTTAACAGGAACGGATACCCAGCGTAACAAAAAAGGGCCAATTAGCAGGTTATACTATATAATCACTTCTCTAACTTATTTTGCCTTTCTCTTAATAAGGAGTCATCACTAATGAGTTGAACTACTCGATAACTAACTCGCAAGGCAATATCAACAAATGACTCCCCTACACATCTCTCTCCGTGATGGTAACCGTTAAACTTTTTTATAAAATGGCTGCAAATGAACCAAACCCACCCAAAC
>JAUMHQ010000069.1:12853431-12864284 GCA_032361165.1 Enteromius paludinosus
CAAATAAGGCAAAAACAGACTGTTTCATTCTAGGGTCAAATTCTAGGGTTGTAAATGGACCTGTAAAACCGTTTTTTCCCCTTACCTAAGCTACATACCTTCTATGTACATATCAGAGAACCATATAAAATATTCTCTCAATGCATTCTATGGCACCTTTAAAACGTGATTAAAGATTGTGACATTCAAATTACTCGTAATTCTCGCTAAACATTTTTTAAACATTCATTTTTCACAACCTCTGATTACTTTTGAGAATCTTATTAAGCATGCTTTTTTTTTTTAAGTTTCATGGACACCTTTGAGTACATATTGAAATTAGGAACAGTGCAGAGAAGAGAGAATTACTCTTATAGTGCCAGCCGACCTCCCACATGTAGAATCAGTGTGGCTCTTGGGGTTTCAATAGCCAATCAAAACCAATCATGTCTTCTCAGCTACTCTCAACAAAAACTGAATCATCAAAACACCCCAAACCATATGCTACAATGCAGGAACAAAAAACGCAGTGAATACAATGACTAAGACCAAGTTAATACTGTTTTAATCCTGCCTGGGGTAGAGAAAGAAACACACCGCCTGCAAACTTTATGTAATCAGCATACATTCATAAGCTGCAGCGGAGCCATTTATTAAAAACAAAAATCGGGGTTTCATACTGCGATGGTGTTATTACATCTCTCAGTGGAAACAAAGCATTCACTGGAAACCTCTCCTAACTCGCTGCTGTTAATCAAGCCCCACAAAAGCAGTATAGCTAACTCTACCATCAGATATACGCTACACTTGACTCTTGACAGACTGATATGGCTTTTGTGTTGCGCGGCTGGCGCACTTTAGCTGAAGGTGCAATTTAATATTTATGCCGGGAGCTGAATGCTCAGTGGGGCTGCTGTTTTGTGTGTGTGTGTTTTTTTTAAGCAGGGGCCTTCTTTTTATCCCAGAGCGATTACGTTGTTGATTTGACTATGAAAAGGCTTAAGCTACAGGAAGTCCTGGGCAAAAACTGTGGCGTTAGATCTTGCAGGTGCGTTGAAGTTTAATATGCTGCTCATTGCTCATACTGAATGGCATGGAAAATCTTTAATAAGTTGTTATACATGAAGAGAAGAAGTCTATGAGGGCATCATGTTTGGAATGGAACGAATTGTTGAGTTTTTGTTTAGAAGAAAAAAATCTGGATCCTGCAAGAGAGGATCATGGAAAAGCCAAAGCTATACACTTTCTGATTCCAGGTACTGTAAAAAAAGAGATGTTTTTTTATTTATAAAATATTTTTTTGTTTATGTAGTATTTTTTATGGTTTTAAATAAATGTATAACTGTCCATTTTCTTCTATTTTTTAAAATCAATCTTGAAGTGTACACTATAAAATGACTAATTGTAAGTATAAATGATTTAAAAAATGTTATGGTAAAATATGTTTATTGGTTATTGTAAGTTCTCTAATTATTAAATAGATTTTACAGTAAGATGCTATTAAATGTTCCATTTTTGTAGGAAAAAACACGTCATCTTATAATTTACAGTGTAAAAACTATTAAAGAGTTGTGTTATTATAATGGCTGTGGTTAATTATTTATGTATTTGTAATATTTAAAAGTTGTTCTGTAAGTATTTTTGCATTTTTAACTGAATTCTGTCAACCACAGCTGCCAATTTATTCTCTAAAAAAATGAGATGTACAGCTTGACATCTATAATATAATGATTTCAAAGTATACTCACATTTTATTTTCACACATTTAAATCCCTTCTTTTTCTGACATTCAGCTGAAAGCTATGATTTTTTTGCAATGGAAAAAACGTGCGTTTATCACTGCTGGTATGACACGCTGTGCGGTACGGGGGAGCGCAATTGTGATCTTGAAAACATCACGCCATGACAGCTAATTATAGTGGAGTGACAGCAGAAATGAAATCTCTTTTGTTCCACAGGCCCCTGGAGAACGAGTCTATCCATCTGAGCCAGTGCCAGGAGAGGAAAACTCATCTATTGTCACCCTCCCCGCTCCTGCCAGTTTCAGCCTCCCCTCGATCCTCATCGCCCCTGCGGACCACCTCGACTCCTCTGCCCAAGCCCACCAGAGACTCCTGTCAAGGTGGCGTGAGTGTGAGGAAACGCCGGCGCCTGGCAGCCAGCCCCGGAGGACTGCACTGGGACGCATCAGGTATGCCAATCACAAACTGCACCCATTCATCATAGTCTCCGATACCAACTCCACTCCAAAACTCGTCTGGCTCTCAATATGCATGATTGTGCCAATGCTGCGGTTTTAAAAGTTTTTCAAGCAAATTTAATAGTAGTATTCCAGTGTCTACTATTTGAGTCCGAGGGTCCACATTTGTAGGTCTTGTGGTTCTCGAATGGATTGATTTCTTGTCTCGCTGTGTTTTGCCAAGCATTGCTGTTTGTTTTTATTTGCTTGACTGCCTGATACATCCAATTTCATCAAGCAATTTGCACAGTTTGACATACATATTTGTGAAATTCGAGGGCGAAGGTTCTCTGCAAAATTAATGACTCGAGTAATCTGGCTAATTGCTTGTGCCGGGAATGATACTCTCACTGTGTTTGTTTCAATTACCAAAAGTAAATGGGAGATGCTGTGAAATACTGTAGGTATATGAAATGATAATTCATTATCGCATATCTTAAGACGTATCATGTTATTTTATATAATTAGCCTAAATCTTACAATATTCACTACAAAGCACATTACAAATTAGATGAGACTCGACAATTACCCTGTGTTTTGCTGAATATGCAAACTATGCCTAATTTGGTCAAAGCATCCTGATCAAAAACAGGCTTTTAAAAATTGCTTGTAAATCTCTCACTGTGCTATAACATTACCAAATTGTGAGTTTATGAGTGAATTGTTTTTTTTATTAATTATTATTTATTATATTAATTATGTAAATTATAAAAATGAAGTATTATTTTTGACAATGTTCAGTCGAAGAATTTAGGTGCATAACCATGAGATCAATGAGGTTTATGATTGATCAGTAGGGCTGTAACGATACACCAAACCCACGATTCGGTTCGTATCACGATTTTATTTTTCGTGGGGGGTGGCTTGGTAATAGATAACGGAGCTCGAGCACACTGAGTAAATACTTGAACCCCTCGTTATCGACAACCGAAAATGGATGCATATCTATGGCGGCAAATCTATGCCAATAATACCCAAACGCACCCCTGATGCTGGCGTGCGCGGTAAATCACACACGCCAGAGGAAAACAGATGTACACGCAAAGAAACGGGAGCCGCGAGCTCATTTAAAATCAACTGCGTGCAATTCAAGGTAGTCACGGGGTGTGTCGCGATGCTCCCTTATCACACCGCGACACAGGATCCTGGATCTGAGTGTCGCGATTTCGGTTTCATATCATGTATCGTTACAGCCCTAATGATCAGAATGAAAAAATAAATACAAAACCTGTGCTAATTAAAACTAAAATATTTGACAATTATATAGAAATTTAGTTTGCCATTTTTGGCCGGGAACACCATAGGCATAACAAGTTGGGTAAAAAAAAAGAAAATAAAAAATTATTTAGATTTTTTTTTTTTAAGTAAAGTTGGTTTTAGTCCAATGTGATAACATAAACTAGCATTTTGGGAAAAGGAAAATCCTCTTGGGCTCAAAATTCAACATTAACAAGAGGGTCAAAGAATTGGGCAATCAATGGAAAAGTAATCGAAATCGACATTCAGAACCTATAATCGATCAAATATTTCCAGGTCGATTATTTCGATTACTTTCCCTTCAAAAACTCTACCGCGTGTTGAGTCACGTGACCTGTTCCGTTACGTTACCCTACGTTCACACCGGACGCAACTTGCGCAAATAAATCACGCTAGTCACTTGTAGTTGGACACTTGAACATTTTAAGTTTACTTGCTTCATTCGCTTCACAGCAAATGTGAGGGGCTTCTGCCAGATGGTTCCAGTCTCGCAAAGGATATGACTCCCTTGGCTACAGTGGAGCATAGCGGGTTTAAACACCTCGTTAAAACTCTTGACAGAATACACTGTGTCGTCGCGATCACAACTTTCTTTGCCTTGCCAGACATGTACAAGACATAACCTGAAAAGGTTAACATGCTTGTGTTTCTTGGTAAGAACTTTGAGTAAATTTTTGTCCATATAGTGACATGACAAGATCACTAAGATCACCTCATGCAACCGTCTTTTAGGAGAGTTCTATTTTCATTACAACAATCTGTTGTTTGCAATGATACACTGCACAGTAAAATATTTGTTTACAGAAGATACCAGAAATGCACTGTTTAAAATATTATTTACAGGATATACAAGAGTTATTTTATTTAGAAGAGATACTGCTTATTTTTTAATTTTAATAAGAAAAAATTGAAAATAATTTATTTTGTTATTTATTTTTACTTTTTTTATAAGAACAAAGTGATTGTTAGTTTTAGGCAATGTGTACCTTAATTTCAGTTGTTCAACATTGATGTTTAATAAATAATCATAGATAGAAGATGCGTGTTTCCTTCAGTTATTTTAAAATCAAGTAATGCTACCTTCGTTCAAAAATCTCTCACTTGTAATATCTGAGCATATTTACTGTACAAGATTTGTCAGTGAACTATGAGGGCAAAAAAAATAAATAAAATAATTAATAATTAATAGTAATCGAGTTAAAATGTTCAATTAATCGAGAATTTGATTTTAGGCCAAATAGCCCCAGCCCTAGGTCAAAGTAAATTTGTAAAATAATGAGAATTTCATATCACTGTGTTTGTTTCATCCAGTGCTGGAGTTGATGCTGTTATGCTGTCAATCGTCAGAGTTGGCACCATCATTAGTGCTCTGGTTGTATGTGAAAATGACTCCTAATTGCAGGTTTATATGTTCATTAGCACTATCGCAAATAGTAGTGGTGAACCTTTGGATGGTATAATGAGCAATTAATTTTACACTGACTTGTCAAGGAAAACAACATTTTCTGGTATGAAGAGATGAAGAAGAGGCAGTGATATTTATGTAGTCACCCTCCAACCCCACCTACCTTTCAAAAGAGCATTATCACTATGTTTAGGGGTGGCACGGAATGGCAGGAAACGACTTTTGTTAATGTCATAAACAGCTCTGCCTATCTCTGGAAGAGCGTATGACTGGTATGTAAACAGTGGATGGTGTTACTGGGCACTTGGAAGATTGTTAAAGAGTTTGTTCACCGTAAAATGTAAATTCTGTCATCGGTTACTCACCCTCATGTCATTCCAAACCCAACTTTATTTCTTCCACAGAACATAAAAGGAAATTTTAGGTAGCATGTTCACACTTTTCTCCTTAGAAAGAATACAGTCTTTGGGTTCGGAATGAGTTGAGCGTGAGTAAATAATGACATAATTTTCTGGTTAGCTAAGAGTGTATGAGGCTGATATTCTTACACGTGCTACAGTAAATAGTATATACAGTATACACAGTGTGCAGATTTTATGTATGTATAGAATACACGCATAATCTGCATTTACCAAAATCATAATCGACATTTACTAAAATGTAATGTAAAACAAGACTATTGTTTTTTACATTTTAAGTAAAAAGTAATTTAAAAAAGTTACTTTAAGTATTGTTTTTTTAGCTTTGTTGTGTAACAAAATTTAAAATATATATTTTTTCAGTAAATGCATTAAAGTGCTTTTTTTTGGGAAAATTAGGTGTTTTTAATGTAGAAGTGATAAGCAGATCCACTCAACGTGCAACACAGTACTGTGAAAAGAATTAATACAGTAACACTGTTGATAATGTGTAACTTTGTATAATATATAGCATTGCATACTGTATAAACTACCATTCAAATTATTATTATTTTTTACACTTTTAAATAATTAATAATTGTGTTCAACAAGGATGCCATCAATTGTTTAAAGGTGATAGTAAAAACATTTATGTTACAAAATATTGATATTTTTCACAAAACAAAAAAAGTATCATGGATTCTTAAAGGAGTCACACAAAGCCAATTTTCCACAAGCTAATATGATTCTTCAGGGTCTTAATGGAATGTTTGTAATATAGTTTGTTTTAAAATTTCTCAAAGATAGTGTATTTCACCCTGTCAAAAACAGCTCTTTAGAAATCACTCTGTTCTGTGTACTTCCCCTTTAAATCTTCACGAGCTCCGCTGACCCCGCCCCTCTGGATCATTTTTAGCCGTATTCACAGTGAAACTTGCTAATTAGCACATTATTAGGAAAGGCGATTTGCAAAGATTCATTAAAAGACATTATACTCACTGCTTCTGTAGGTGAGGCTGGATCATGAATGATTAGTGTGAACATAAACGCATTTCGGTTGATCAAGGGGGCGTTTCCCTTCAGAACCAAACATAACGTTAATCTTCCGCGTCTTCAGTGACTCAGATGTCGGGAGTAAATGACTACTGCTATGTTCATTAATACCTTCAACAACAAAACACCTCAATCTCTTAGGAGTCTTGCTTGTTTCTGCATCTTGGTCTGATGACGGCTCACACAGGGCGGGTCTGAGGCAGTGTTGCCAACTTAGCGACTTCGTCGCTAGATTTAGCGACCTTTCAGACCCCCTTGGCGACATTTTTCCAAAAAAGCAACTAATGACAAATCTAGCGACTTCTTGGACAAAACTCAACGAGGTAGTGCCGCCAGTGCAAGCTCTTGTTTTCCCAGCGCGCGCACACCTCTCTCTGCGTCTGCTCTGTTCAGCGCGCTAGAGTTGCAGAGCTTTCAGTTAAAAATAGATGTTGCTTCCAACTCTATTTTACATGTAAATATAGCCAAAATCACAGCATAGCCATTGTCTATATCTTATGTGTATTTGATTTCATCAGAAAACGGCTTGATTATAAATCAGGATATCAATCCAGATTAACATCTTGTAAGGTAGAGCTAGTTTAACCTAATAATGGGGTGCTTTTCAGTCACTATTTGCAGTGTACTTAGAGTAGAGTAGTACACAAAGCTTTGTTTCTTTTTTAGCACAAGCTTTATCAGATTCAAATATTTGCAAAACATCAGCCCTGCCATACCATTGTAAGCATGATGGTAAACAACGATAGTGTTTTCCACATTTTTCTTTGCTTTGTTCTAGTGACTGTTTTCCATACCTAAATTCACCTTTGGGCTAAAAGTAAAAGACATTAAAAGGAAAGTGGTGTTGATGCCCCTCTAGGGATTCTGGGATTGTTTCCACAGAAGTGTTCAGCACACATATTGATGTCAACAGTGGTGTCAGAATCAATATTTTATCCAAAGAGCTCCAATGGGTGCTGGGTGTTATCTTCCTTTAATGACACCATCGTGTGTAATAGAATGAGTGCTGCGGGAGGATTGTTTTCCGCTACTGGGTTCTTTGTTTTTTACCTGGGGACGTGAGATTTAGCCTTAATGTACTAAATGATACAATCAGTGTTAGATAACCCCTGTGTACAGGGAATCGCTAAATGGCACCAGCCGGAAATTATAGCTGAAAGGGTTTTCTGGGTGAAAGCAGTTTAGTCATTCACTATCCATTCATAAAGTAAATTTTTTGTTGTTATTGGTATGAAATAATTTACGAAGATCTTATAAGAATGTACGTTTCTTGTATGTTCCATGTGGGTTTTTAGTTTTTTATTCAATTACATAACACATTTAAAATGGTGTATTACTCACACAAAAAAAAATCAATAGCTGCTGAATCTTCAGCTTTAAGTTGCAGTTTATTAAAATATAACATGTGTTACCTTAAATTATAATAATATTTCATAATAGGACTGTTTTCACAGTTTTTTTTTTTTTTTTTTGTATTAGATATATATAGCCTTTTTGATTTAATTCATCCGCTGCCCCAGTCATCCAGTAGAGGTCACTATTGCATTTGAGCTTGGGCACAGAAATAAATAGAACCCCTGTTGGTTCTCTTGAAGGGATGATTAAGAAGCAAAGAATTATTTGTGTTTTTCAACCTACAGCTCTCTTAAATATAAATTCTGTCATTTCTGAGCAGGACGTGCTTTAGGGCAGTAGATGCTCTGCCATTTTGTACCAAAGCCTTTGTTCTTTTCTCCATTAAAATGTCAGTTGCCATTCAAACCGAAGCTGGTGATTAACCAAACAGCCGTGGTTCAGCATTAAATGGAATTGCAGCCACTTTGTGTATGATGTCAAATAAATTGTACAGGTGCCAATGATAAATATGTGTGGTTAGTTTTGCTAATTGATAATGCATTAAACATGTTTTATGTACTTTAGACCGCAAATGTTAAAGTTGCAGTGAGGCACTTGCTGTATATCACAATACAGAATGATCACACGTTGGCCATCTGTCATTGGTCAGTCATAAAGATAATTCAGCCGCCAAACATGCCATTGGTTGAGCAGATGTTATTGTGTTAGGCTGTTGATGCATCGTTACATAAAAAAAAGAAGAAATAATAAACTTGTTCAAATTACTTTTTTTGCACCTTTTTCATTTAAATATGCTTATTTAATTTTTTTAACAAGTAAAAATTAATATCAATAAAATTAAAAGTGATTGATTTCAATAATAATAACAATAATAGTAATAATAAGTAACAATTAACTAATAATAAAATACTTAATTTCAAATAAATTGTATTTTTATTAGCATGCATACTATACTAAAAGTTATGTAGTCAAATTACTAGTCATTTTTACATGTTTTATTTTTTGGCAAAAAATATAATATTGAGCTATTTATTAATTATTTACAGTGTGCTTAATTCTGTGCAGTTGCATGTAAAGTCCCAGCAGATCACGATTCTTGGTTCCAGCCTATATATTATCAGTAAATTTGTTGCAAAAATTTCCTAGAATGGTTAATAAAGATACGCTGCCATACTTTAATGGCCCTCGATGACATGCTGTGTGTCTTTTGGCAAGAAGTATGGCCTTCCCGATGAATGAACAGACCAGTGACCCTAGAGCCAGCACCTCTTACCCTTTGCTTTTGAGGATGACGAAGATAGAACTCAAATGGTTTCCATGGAAACTGGGATCATTAGCACCAGCTGTGGTTTGTTTAAAGGTCTTAAGATTCTTCTCACGTCTTTAATTTAGTTGAACTCGGTGTTAAATTACACTTATCAAATGCTTTACTCTCGACCGCGCTTGAAAGACAGCCGCAGCGCTTCATCAACACGCCGACATCCTTGTGTCCATCCATGGGTGGTTTCCAGACAAAATGGGTAATTGGACAAATTGGATCAATCTCATAATTTGGGTATAATTCGCTTATTTGACTTTAAAGTGGGGTTTTTTTGCAAAGAAAAAAATGCTTTGCAGACTCATTTGATTTGTAAGTGCGCTTACTCAAGCTGTAGGAGGGTTTACAAATAGTGTCACCACAGGTGATGTGATATAACTGCTTCACATTAAAACAGACCTGCTTGTTTCAGAGTCTTTGTTGACATCAGACTGCTGGGATTAAATTTTATAAACCTCACACTGTGTTAGTGACTCATCAGTACGAAGACATAGCTAAAGATTCGGCATAAAGATTCAAATACTAACAGATGTAAATGCAACAATCAGGATCAGGTTGGCAATATATTGTATTGTTTTAATAATGTCGTTTGCATGTCTGATAGCAATATGGTGTGTGGAAATGCCGTGAAGGCATCAAAGCAGATGGTATGAGTAGATGCGAGCTCATAATGTGAAAATAATGTCTAGCTGTACTAGCCAGAGCACCGCAGGAATCTGTTGTTAGGGACCAGCGAAGGAACTTGATATGGTTCAGTTGGACACATGACACACACACAGACGCTGCACCCATCAGTTCAGGTTTCTTTCTGCTACAGTCACCATCATCTCCATAGCAATGCGCTAACAAAGTTATATGTGTTTGACAAGTGAGATTACACAATGTTAGGCTGTAGCACTTGGATTGACACCTGGGTAACTAATGAGAGTCGTTGAGTGGCATAATATGCTGAGGTTTTCATTGGATTATTTTAGTGGATTTGTCAATGGAACATATAAGTCTAGTGATTATTTTAGTGGTTAGTAAAATTGTTCTTGGCAGTTAAAAATGAAAGGGGTCATATCATGCTGTTTTAAAGATTATTATTTGGTGTAACAGAATATGTTGACATGCCTTAATGTTCAAAAAACACATTATTTTGTAAGATTGTACATTATTGTAGCTCCTCTATGTCCCGCCTCTCTTAAGAGCATGGTTTTCTACAAAGACTCCTTCCGACAAGCACAGTCTGCTCTGATTGGCCAGCTGACCTAGTGCATTGTAAATGGCCGAACACCACAAGCATGCACGGAAATGTAACGATTATTAATGATTCCTTACTGCATCCAATTTCAGAAAGCCAAATGAAGGCTGCATCAACAGTACTGCGTTATTGAAACCATGCCTTCTTTCTTTGCATAACCATTTTGGCAGCCTTATGCAGATGTTACCACAACATGACGTAGATATGTGTCTGAATGAGGCGTTTTAGCCCGGTCTGTATCAGCCATCTCTCTTAAGGTTGAATAAATCCTTTTGAGGGAGACTTTGAGCTTTGTAACTTTGCACATCTTATACATGCACAAACAGCTACAAAACACACTGAAGAAAAGGAAAAATAGACTCCTTTAAAATACCAAAAATGACCGTGATTTTAACGGTAGAAAACGGTGAAAATGCTACGGTAAAAACCAGTTAAATGGTTAATGGTAAATTCCTATCAAATTTACAGGGAAACATTCCCAGAATTCCCTGCATTGCACTTTAAATTTAGTTTGAAACCTTTAAACCAAGCGTCTCTGCAACAAAGCGATGTCATGCCGCACGCATTGCTGTTCCTGTGTGGAGTCAAGAGGTCTAATTCTGTGC
>JAUMHQ010000069.1:12869671-12884814 GCA_032361165.1 Enteromius paludinosus
TGGTTCAGTTGGACACATGACACACACACAGACGCTGCACCCATCAGTTCAGGTTTCTTTCTGCTACAGTCACCATCGTTTCCATAGCGATGAATGAATGAAGTTGGATTCTTTGTGTGTTTCAATGTCAGATTACGTAACTTTGTAAAAGTGTAGCATGCACGGCACAATTGTGCTGATTTCCTTTAAGAATCTTTGAATTGCATAATGCGCTGAGATTTTCTGCTTGTTTGTGAGTTGTAAAACAGACATCCAGTAATTGGTCTGTTCTTGAAAAGAAAATTGATTGTGATTATTTTTTAGTGTGGTTAGTTTGGCTTGCGTCTCCTACTTAACGAGTTCATTTAGATCTCAGGAGATGTCATTAAACAAGTGCTGGCAAAATAGTATAGGCCTAGCACTGCTATCATCTGTGTGCACTCCAATCTGTGTAATTTGTTTTGGGATTGTTTTTACAAATGGTCTCTATAGGCTCGAGTTTGGTAATCACAATGGTTAAGATTTTGTCTGGGCACACATTAAAGGAATAGTTCACCCAATAAATGAAAGTTTGCAGAAAATTCACCCATTGAAACAAGTTTGGAGAAATTTAGCGTTACATCACTTGTTCACCAATGGGTCCTCTGCAGTGAATGGGTGCCGTCAGAATGTCTAAATGTCCAAACAGTTCTAGCTGTTCATCACAATAATCCACAAATAACTCCAGTCCATCGATTAAGTCTTGTAAAAGCAAAAAATGATGGATTATTGCAACCCCTCAAGACATTTTTAACTTTAAAGCAGTTAAAATACAAGTCTTCTATCCATAATATTACTTTCTCCAGAGAGAAAAAGTAGTTTAGTCAGAATCAGGAGAGAAGTTCAAGCTCACAAATGAAAAAAAAAGTAAAATACGAAAAGTTTGAGGGTGTAATACTCCCTGTCATACGTTTTTGTCTTAATAAACCAAGAGAGAATCATATTTTATTATATATATTTTTTTTATTTAACTGGGAATAAATGCTGAGAGCTGTATGCAGGAGAGAAGATTGTTTCGTCCCTCATGACAACCACAGCGAGGTCTCAGAAAAACATTCAAAATGTCAAATTCCAGTACCAGTTTTTTTTTTCATATTTATAGATGCAAATCTGTTTTGAGATTATTCCAAAATGACTCAATGCAGTAACAAACATCGTCCATGTGAGATGGACTATGATACTAATTACTTTTGATTCACATGTTTTCCTGTTGGGTAGACAGTAAACATCACATACAAACTTTATCGATGCATGTATGTTTTAGTAAAAATGAAGACCTTCAGAGCTGAAAGCAAAACATGCACAGAGGTTTGCTTTTGAACATGCACATGTCCCATGAGAGCTTTGAAGGAAAATTTCACCCCTGCTCCCAAACGCACATGTACGATACTTTAATGGGCCTTTTCTGATTTTAAAAGTAACCGTATGGCAAGAATTGTATAAAGAGACAATAAAAAAAATCTCCTTTTGTCTTTGTGGGTTTGGAATGAGGGTGAGTAAATAATGACAGCACTTACTTTTTAGTTTTATTCCCTCCAGACAGGCTAACAAAATAATAGGCTCAAGGCCCATTGATAATCTGCATACGTTATAAAGATTGACTGGGAATTTACAGTCCAGCTGGAGATGATTTTCCAACTAGTCTAGCAAAAAATCTTTTATTATTCATACATTCCTAACTCTCCTATAATTTCTTAACAATTGTTCCACTGAAATTGTTCTCTGACCAAAAATATGAGAGACTGGAGTTTGTGTTTGTTCTGTTTTTGTACCACAGACAGAATTTCATGTCACCCAGGTGTTTTTTTACACCTTGTCGAATGAAAGTGAGGCATGATAAAGCGGTGCGTTTGAATCCTTGGGCCATTTCCAAAGAGAAGGATTTCTGAGAAGTGATGTGGACATAAAAAAGAATAAAAAAATAAAGCTTGTGTCCAGTCCACAACCCAAGTTCCGTTTTTTCATTCCCAGAATGCTTCTGGATGAGATGTCAAACTTTATAGCCCCATGGCAGGAGAAAACACAGTTACACAGATATTCCAGAATTTTCCCCTGCTCCCAGCTCAGGCATGACTGCATGGAAAATGTCAGTGGAGAGCTCCTTTGTTATGGTGAATAGTAAAGCCTTTAAAATCGAAATTTACCTGAAAGCAGAGTCTGGAAGGCCGTCTGCAGCACTCTTTGTGTAATTATGTTGCCAGGTTGTGTCAGTCACTCTCTAGCACTGATGGCCATGAAATTGAGAGGGCTAGAGGATTTGTTCTGATGCCTATGTTATTGTGCAAGGCTTGGTATTCTGACGTAGGAAAGTCTGAATTGACGCAAAAGTGATGATCTGCATTGAAATGGTAAGAAAAAACAACTGGAAACCTAATGAGAATATTAGATATCCAGTATAATAAAACCTCTTTCCACAATACCCATATTATTTTGTATTTTTCAGTCTAAAATAAATTCTACAAAATTGTTTTTTTTTTGTATTTATAAAGCTCGATGCATATTTTGCATATTGCATAATTGACCCAGTAAAGATTTAGAATCTTAAATATTTCTAATTAATTTTGCCATCTGCCTTTTTTGGTTTAAATTCTTCAAAAACATAGAAAGAGGTTAAAATATTATTCAGACTCTGAGATTTCCAGTGTGCTCTCAGACTTTGAACCTCAGGGCATATTGCAGAGAAAAATCCAGCAAAAGATATGTTGGATGCTACAGACCGATACAGCAATTTATTGCCCTTGGTTAAACGTGTTACCATGGTGCTTGGTTAGTGCTGGACTGAGAGTCGAATCTTTTAGCTGAAGGTGCTCAAAGCATACAATATGATGTGACTGAAGATCCAGCAGTTTTAAAGGCCGATCTTTCCAGAAACGGGCTCCCAGGAATTGGTTCATCACATGTATTACTTTCTTTGAAAAATCAACCTTCTGTAATTGTTACAGAACAACCACTTGAGCCTTTTTTCTTGCAGGAATAGCATCTCCACCGCCATCTACACATGATTGCGTGATGGATTCTAATCAGTGCTGATTGATAACAGCTATAATTAATAGTTTGTGTGGAGAATCTCCAGCAGATTTAATTTGTCTACAATGTCTTCAAGGTTAACGTATTGTACTTTAGCTCACTTCTTTCCAACCCCTCCTTCTAGTGCCCCTAGTTCCTGCGCTCCAATCCAGCATAAGGTCTACATTCCTGCTGGGACTTTTCTGGGATGTTTACCTCCAGACTTCTCTCAGACGTTCTGTCCTGTCTCCCCTCCCCTCCTCCTCGCTGTGGCGGTCTCTGGCAGCGCTTGCCGGATTCCTTCATGTCTATCACTCTAATCAGGCCGCCAGACTCATTACAGAGTCCACTTAGTCAAGCGCCGCCAAAAAGAGAACTTGCCTGCTGTCTAACGGGGGAGGGCTATTTTCTTTTCATTTGGATGGGGTGCGGTGGTCTAGTTCGACAGACTTGCTTTCTACAGGTTTAAGTGTGGCCTTATAGAAAAGTTTACTTCATTAAGAGACCATAAGGGGGCAAGCTTGCCCTCTCTCTGCCATGCCGGAGCCGCTGTCTAGCCCAAGGTGATGAGCGTGGGTAGAAGACGTTCCAGAACAATTTCAAAGCCATGTTGCACCCAGACGTCGTAATAGTTTGGATAACAATGTGCAGCAGCCTAGTTTGAATCTCTGATTTCAGATGTTTATGAATGTCTTGTTTGTGTGGGTGGAATCAATTTAGCAGCACATTAAGACGGAAAAGAAAATGCCAGGGCATCTTACTAAGTTATGAATTTATGAGTTGTGAATTTAATGCGCAAAATTTCAATCTTTTCCATGAATAATTAATGTAATCCATCAGTTACCATAAAGTATAGATCAAAGTTTTACAGTGGGGTTCAATATGGCCAGTGAAAATGATTCTGTAATGCGTCCTTTTCTAGTTTATTACTAAACATAATTTATACAACTTGTATTATCAGCGCCAATTTACAGTATACATTAAGAATTGCATTCAAGCTGACAGAAATGTACAAGTTTGAGAATCATCCAAAGCATCAATGGAAGCAAGAACATCTGCTCCCACGATTAGAAAGAGTGTACAATCTTAAATATTTGCTTTTTTCGACTTTTTCCCATTTTGGATATTAAAATAAAACTGGGTAATACTTAATTGTACGTTTAGTTGCTTATTAGCATGCGTATTACTAGAATATACTGTAAGCCATTTATTGGTGCTAACTAAGCATATATTATTCTACAAGACCTTATTCTATATCCCTAATCCCAATACCTAAACTTAACAACTATCTTATTAAATATTAACAAGCAGCAAATTAAGAATTTATAGAGGGAAAAGTCATAGTTAATAGTTAACAAGTGTTACCTATTCCAAAGTGTTACCTAAAACTGTTATTTGTAGTTTTACAAACAAAAATCACAGATTTTTTGTGTGATAATTACAGTGGCCGAGAGAGCTCAACACGCCTCAAACTGAAGAAAACATGCAAACAGAAAAAAACACATGCAAACTGCACATTCACACAACGCAACCAAACACAGTGAGGCGCTGCAAACACAGAAACGCGCTGCAAACAGCACGGACTACAACGGAAATGTTTCAGGGGGACCTCAAAAACGGACGAACCCATCTGGGACCTGATTATTTGTTCTGTGGCTTTTGGTCAGAGCAGAGATGTTGTTGCTGAACTAAAAGGGTTTTTTTGTGTTTATTTTAACAACCTGATCATATGGTCTTTTGGATATATTAGTCTAATCTGACGAATTACACACTTAACTACGAAACATTATTTTAATGATATGTTAGCTAGAGTCACTTTTTGAGGTCCCCCTGAAACATTTCCGTTGTGGTCCATACTATTTGCAGTGCGTTTCTGTGTTTGTAGTGTGTTCGTGTGTTTGCAGCGCCTGTGCTGTCAAACTGATGAAGATGTTTGTCGTCGTTTTTTTTGTTTGCATGTGTTTATTGAAGTTTGCAGCGCTTTGAGCTCTCTCGGCCACCGTAGATAATAAAGTTTTAGACCTTACACCATGTTAAAAAAAACAACAGCTTTAAATTCGAGGTTCATTAAGGGAAGTAAAGATTTAATACAAAATCTTTGCACATACCATGCTTGAATTTGGGTGCTTGATACATAATGTGTCAGTGAACCTTTTTAATATGTTGAAAAATTTTAATGCATTCATTTTCATCATTCATCATCATTTCATTGAGCGATATCTCATGAATTAAAAGTACAAACACTTCCAGTAGTCTCTCAATTATAATAAACTCCAAAAGCTGCATGTATGATAATTATAAAACTAATGCTGTGCTGAATAGTTTTACATTGATTTTAGATGTTTAACACTGTAGTGTCAACCATTTGTTCATTAGTCATAGTTCGTTATCGTTTTCTGCCACATATCATCACTTTCACACTTGCATGACAGTTTGTTGTTACAAAATATGCTTCAATTATTGGCTCTTCAGTCTGATAACCCAAGAACTGCCGGTAATCGTCGTAAAGGGAGTGCTCGTGTTTTTCACACCAGGCCGGTACGTTCCCGCACGACAGCACCCTAATGAATAATGAAACGGCACAATTTGCTAATGTGTTGCTGAACGCCTGTGCCATATGAAAGCCGGTTGTCACCTAGACATATAAAATGGTTGCGCAGGCCATGAATTTCAGCAGTCACTTAATATTGCTGCCACAAGGGCTGGGAGCTGCCAGGACCGGGCTGCCAGGGGCATCACCACAGCCCCCTCTTCCTCCCAGACCAGAAGTGAGATCTGGGCTATGAATGCTAGCATTGCTCCCCTAATTGGGCCTGGGAGAGGTTTAACAACCATGCTACAGTTTACTCTACTGACAAATAGAAAAATAAAGGCCTTGTTCAAATTAGCACAGTGAAGTGAGAAGTTCTAGAAGCCCTTGACTGTCTTGGCTGTCAGCTCGGAGCTTTGCTTAGCCTAATCTACAGAAAGAGGTTATTTGAGTTCAGTTCAAGCTGTTCACTTCATTCATTACATCCAGAGCTGAAAACAGACTTTGGTTTCAGCCGAGTACGATCATTTAAACTGGTATGAGCAGGGTCAAGAAGCAGAAAACTCTTTGCGGAGTTCAGAGGGCAGATTAGATAAATCAGGCATCCATAATGATCCTCTGGCTGCTAAGCAATTAGCATTTAAATGTCCTGGTGTCCGCTATGTATCTTGACTGAGCCGTATATAGTCAAAGTGAATTATTGATTACAGTAATTTGAGGTCATACACCTCCAGCTTCCTCATGGGCTGCAATTATAGCTGCGCTCACGCTAAGTAATTTGTCCAATTAGAGTGCTTCCAAACACCGTGCAGGTTCCTTGATCTGAGTTATTTTTTTCTAAATGTGTCATGATAAACAACATTTACATATATTCACGTTGCGGGTGTTTTTATACAAATAGACTTGCAAATGAGAATGCTAGAACACAAAAGACTCTGCATTTCCTCTTGGCTGGTTTATGATTTGTTTTGATTTCTTGGGGACAAAGTTTTGACTGGCTCAATAATAGTAAGAGTGTAGCTTTCTGGTAACAAGCACAGGTACTTTTTCATACAAATTGTGTTCATATATTCATAAGCACCCTGGACGCTCAAAATTGTGAATATGAATGGGAATATATTTCAGAGATATTTTACTCATAAGAATTTCTTGGGGTGCCAATAATTGTGTCCATTGTGTATTTGACAAAAACATTTATATCATAATGATATACCCCCCCCCCCCCATTTTTAATTCTTACTATCCAATGAAAGGTTAGTTTTTTTGTGAATTTCTACAATAAAAGATGAAAAGGATTAACAATGCAGATTAATTTTCACAACCTTCTTTGATCATATTTACCACTATGCCAATATTTTTGGCCATGAGTATATATATATATATATATATGAACAAAGGTAGTACTTAAACATGTACTGGTCAGTCCTTTAGGATGTATGCGTTTATCATATTATGTAATCGGACTGATAATTAAAAGTGAGTGGTTAAAAATATTTAGTAAAATGGTTTTTTTCATACACTACTGTTTAAAAGTACTGCTATTTGAGTTTTAAAAAAAGTGCTTTTTAAAAGTATTTGTTATGCTTAACAAAGATTTGTATTTATTTGACCAAAAATAGAATAGAATTTTAAAATGTTGAAAATTTTTAAATATCTGCCTCAATTTTGAGTTAACACAAACTCTCTCTCTCTCTCTCTCTCTCTCTCTCTCTCTCTCTCTCGATCAATAATTAATTTAAAAAAAAGTACAGTTTCCTCTCTGTGTCTGATTTGGAGTGAGCAGAATGCTAGCGTTTAAGAGCCAAAACTGGTGAAAATAACGTCATTTTTTACCCTTCCGGTCAAATGCTGCACTATAAAGAGTTCATTTGCAAAAACAGATAATTCAGTTTTAACAATTTTCAAAAATCATGTTTTTTCATTGTGCATTCACATTGTGTTAATCGCATTCAAACTGCAGTTGGGTTATTTTTACTAAAAAATCTGTTAAAATGACCATGGTATAAGCAGGGCGATGCTATCAGTTCATGACATAATGCATGACATAGAGTCTAAGAATCACTCGATGGAAAGCGGAGTTTCAAATTAGCTGCCCCATCACATTCTTTATGTTCATGTGAAAAACAATGGTGATGCAGCATGGCATCCCGTGGCAGAAGCAGGATTGGGTATTATGAAAAGGAGAATTGCTGCGGTTTTTATTTGACATATTTATGAAGGGAAATGGTAAAAACCATCTATCTGTAAGTCTTCACTTGTAAGCTTACAAGACCAGATGTCTGTCCATCCAAGCAGATATTTTGGGATGGTGAATGCTTCCGTTTCCTGTCTGCCAGTGTGTTAGGTTGTGATGTGAGAGTGTTTGCTCCCAGCATTTATCTGTGCACCGTATGCACAGCTGTGACCCGTTTTTCTGCTGTGTGGAGGTGTCAGTTTTAGTATGAGCTTTCAGACACCTGCTTTATAGCTTGATGCCTCACTTTAACACATTATATGAATGAATGAACTCTGTTTGTGCTGTTTGCTTTAAGGCTATGTTCAATCTTCAGACCTGTCAGAGTCATAGGATGAACCAACTTTTAGTAGAGCAGTGGTCCTTCTGTGTTTGCTCTGAATCACAGTGCATTGTCTTGGTCTCTGTTCGTGTTTTAAACCAATTACAGTCCTTCCAGTCTCCTTTTACTCCCACAGATTGACAGCTGTCGCCCCTGAACTGTTGTATTAGCCCAGAAGGTCCACTGACATTAAAAACAGGCACAGACAAGAGTAGCCCTGTGTCGTGTTCCCGATAGAGCTTCCTGAGTGTGACATTTCACCAAAATCAACAAGCTGTCAATAGCAATTCTCTCGATTAGAAATCTCAAAGCCGCTAAGCTCAAAGTACTGGTCGGCTGGCATTTGCTGCTCTCAGACATTTTTCTGTGTTCACATTTTCACATGGTTCAAGATTGCTCTCGCATTTGCTGCTGGATTTTGTTTGATCTGGTTGTTCAAGTCAAAAACATGGCCTTGCTGAGTATGACTGGATTTTTGTGTATTAGATTTTGTGAGTATTATTGTAATATCAGGGAGATGCTATTTTCAAGAGTTCACGCTTCCTCATTAATAAAATAGCGAATTTGGCGTGCGGGAGAACGGCGGACTTCAAACCCTAATGGTTTGAACCCTAGCAAGGGCAAGAGTTCGGCGCTCGGCTCAGTCTCCGTCTGCCCCCCCGGTGGAAGGCTTGAAATGAGAAAAAGGCGGAGAAGAGGTGGAGGAGGGACGCACACAAAGCGAGATGCGGAACAAAGGAAAGCGGGGATATTTATAGTGAGGAGGAATGAATATTATTGGGTACGATTGACGAGGGAATTGATTAGATAATGAGATGCCAGCCGTGAATGATTAATTCGACCAGTGATCCTCTCAAAATTATGTTTTATAAAACATTCACTTCAAGAGTTCACGCTTGTTCATTAATAAAATAGCGAATTTGGTGTGCTGTCCGGGGAGCGAGCCGGGAGAACAGCGGACTCTGAACCCTAATGGTCTGAACCCTAGCAAGGGCAAGAGTTCGGCGCTCGGCTCGGTCTCCGTCTGCCCCCCAAAAATGCTTAAGAGACAGCAGCCAAATTCGCTGCCCCCAAAAAAGCAATGAGGGAGGATGCTGGACGGGTAATTGTAAGTTAAGGGAACTATTTAATTATTTTTTTGGTAGCTGGAAACGGCTCGGCTGGATGTCCGTTGGTCTGCTGGGGGAAACAGAAACAACAGTTAAAGGGTGATAAGAGCAGGAGGTCATAATAAAATTAGACAAGAAAAAGAAAGGGGGGTTGGGCGGGAATTGGGTTTGAGGAAATATGGGTTAAGCCTCTTTGGAGGTAGGGAGTTGGCGAGCCTCTGTGAAGGCGGGGAATGAAACCTAAATGGAGGTGGGACGCCTCCATAAAGGTGGGATAGAAGAGAAAAGAACTCTGCGGAGGTAAGGGCTGGGGATGTCTCTGCGGAGACGGGGAATGAAACCTCCATGTAGGTGGGACAGAAGGGAAAAGACCTCTGCGGAGGTAAGGGTTGGGCTGCCTCTGCGGAGGTAAGGGTTGGGCTGCCTCTGTGGAGGCGGGAGAAGAAAACCTCTATGGAGGTGGTAGGCCTCCAAGGAGGTGGAACAGGAAGAGAGAAAAGACCTCTGCGGAGGTAAGGGTTGGGCTGCCTCTGCGGAGGTGGGAGAAGAAAACCTCTATGGAGGTGGTAGGCCTCCAAGGAGGTGGAACAGGAAGAGAGAAAAGACCTCTGTGGAGGTAAGGGGAAAGAATGCTTCTGCGTAAGCGGGGAAGAAAACCTTCATGAACGTGGTGAATCTCCATAAAGGTGGGACAGGAAAAGAAGAAGAGACCTTTGCGGAGGTAAGGGGAAAGAATGCTTCTGCGGAAGTGGGGAAGAGAACTCCAAGGAGGTGGTAAGCCTCCATGGAGGTGAGATAGAGAGAGAGAAAGACCTCTGCTGAGGTAAGGGGTTGAGCAGCCTCTGCGGAGGCGGGAGAAGAAAACCTCTATGTAGGTGGTAGACCTCCAAGGAGGTGGGACAGGAAGAGAGAAAAGACCTCTGCAGAGGTAAGGGGAAAGAATGCTTCTGCGGAAGCGGGGAAGAAAACCTTGATGAAAGTGGTGAACCTCCATAAAGGTGGGACAGGATAAGAAGAAGAGACCCTCACGAAATGCACGAAAGCGAGATGCGGAAGAAAGGAAAGCGGGGATATTTATAGTGAAGAGGAATGAATATGATTGAGTATGGATTGACGAGGGAATTGATTAGATAATGAGATGCCAGCCGTGAATGATTCATTTGACCAGCGATCCTCTCGAAATTATGTTATTTGCAAAACATTCACATAGTTTTTTAATAATATTTTGGATTTGTTTTTTTCTTTATTTTGGGTGTTTAACTTTGGGTGTTTTGTCATTTTAATTAGTTTTTGTATTTTAGAAAAATGTCTATGTCATTTGTGTTGTTTATTTATTTATATATTAAGTTTTATTTAGCTATTTTAACATCAAAATAAAATAAATTTAAATGTTAATTTTTTTTTAGCTAAAATCTATTGCAAGTAGGACGTTTTATTTTAGATAACTATATTGTTTCACAGGATGACTTTTACATTAAATAAGTGCTGGATACCCCCCAAAAATTGTCAATATTTTAATTTAATAACATTTAATTTTCAAAAAAATATAAAATGTATATATATTTTCACTTTAGCTCATATTACACAAAATTAAAAATTTTTTCGCAGGATCAGTCAACTAAAATGTGTGTAGCATAGCGTAGGTTTCGTTTAAACATTGGGATTTTCATTTGAACCCAAACTTTTTTTAGTGTGACCATGTTGTGATATACTACATGCGTTGTATAAGAATTTGTTAATTCTGACCCAAAAAGGTGGGACTTGCAGCTGCCATTTTCTCTAGCATGAAGACAGTAGCCGAGATTTTGTGTATACACCTTGCATCAGATATTCAGCATTTACAGTACGTGTGAACCTGCCAGAAAGAGTAGTTTATGGAAATGTTGGGAAATTGGATGTCAGTTTGTTTCACCCAATTACTCTCTTAATGATCATTGTCATTCATCTCCAGCTGATCTCATCAAGACGCTATGCGAGCAGATAAGCAACGTTCATGGGGGACTCAGTCTCTCTTGGATATATTCACGACTCTTCACGCTATGAGCTTTGTTAGGAAGCATGACTTCAGTCACAGACGCTGCTGGGTTTGGAATAGAACATCATGTACCACACACTGAGGCAAATGTGTCATCCTCAATAGAAATTGATTCAGCTTGTTTTGAACATCTCGGTTACGTGAGTCACATCACATACTGTAAGATGTGTTCTTTCAGTGTTTGACAATATGTTTTCCTTTACTTTGTTCAGGAGAACAAAGTTCATGGCTATTGAGCCTTTTGTCGATTTAAACTGGAAGAACCGTCTGGACGGTGTGGCAAGTGTATTTTCTTTTCTTTTAATGTCAGTGTGATGTATTGTGATGTTATTTTGGTGCATTATTGATTTAAAGAGTATTCAACATCCAGTGGCACAAGCACATAAGATATTGCTTTGCAGAGCCTCTGCAGGTCTACAGATAATTATTTCTTAATTGCTCATTTCTTTTGTTTGGTTATTTAAAGGCTGATTGCCTCCCGTTCCTGTTTCCGTTTCGTATTAAAGCTAATTAGGGAATCCTTTCACAAGAATTAACTTTGAATTAACTTCTCGAGTTCCTTGAAGAAATTATGCAGTTAGAGCAGAGGGTACCAAAGTATGAGTGCTGTGTGACTAGATTTTTGAAACGAGGAAGCAACTTCTCATGGAGTATTTATTTTCAGTTCGATACCATTTCTGGGTATTCATCACTTTCAACAAACAACCAATATTTGAGCGATTATATACTCTTAAAAAGGTTCTTTATTGGCATCAAAAGCTCCAAACCTTAACATTCATGGAACCTTTCCATTGCACAACAGGTTCTTTATTGGTTCTTCAGATTTTTGGAATGTTTTTAACGGTGTACAGTACATTAAGAAAAAAAATAATAATTAATTAATTAATAAAATTAATAATATTGTTCTTCTATGGCATCACCCTTATTTGAAACCTTTATTTTAGGAGTGCATTTGCTAACTATTTATTAAAAATATTAAAATATTAGTCATATTAAGACACTTTTAAGGTTTAGCATTTTTATGTTGCTCCAAAAGTACACAGTCAATAATAGAAATGTAGTAAATGCATTCTGTGTGACTTTTTATTTGTCACTGCTGTTCTTCATATATTTTTAGTACTATTGTAGCTCATCTCTTCACCTTTTTTCACACATTTACTCATCAGTTCCACAAATGTCATGATGGTTTCAGATATGAAAAACATTAAGTCTAAAGCTGGCTCAACCACAGATCATTTTGTGTTTCAGCTGTTTTAAGATTCAGTCGTGACCAAATGGTGCATCAATTGATTTGCTTTATAAATAGCCCATTCATTTACTTTGACCCATTCATATATATATATATATATATATATATATAAAATGAAAAAATTCTCTCTCTATATATATATATACTGTATATATTGCATTTTGTTCATTATATATACTACCACATATACTATATATACATATATATATATATAATATATACTGACCTGTTACAGCGTATACTTTATGTGTGTATGTATAATATAACATATACATGTATATATATATGTTGTCATTGTACAAATCTATTTTTGCGTGCTTCACCCATAATAACACTTGTGATGTATTTTACTTCGGGTGAGTTTCATGCATTGGTAGCTGATCGATGTGGACAGTTTTCAGCCCTTTTACATAGTGTTAGATGTCAGATGAAAGGATATGCACATCTACAGAAAAAAGGTAATTTTCAAAACATATTCTCGAAAGTTGCTATGACAACAGTGAGACTGCCATTCCCAAGCGTGAGGACAGTTTCTGGTAACAAGTGCTTTGGTGTCTGCATTGATTATGGTGTAATTAGAAAATTAAATATTTCTATTTGGCTCTGTGGTTGTAGAGTGTTAATTTCTTTAACTCACCTTACGTAAGCAACGAGGGGCCACATTTACACATCTGGTTTACGCATCGGCGTGTCTGCTGTGGAATTCTAGAATAGTAATTCAGTCACTTCAGTGTCTTGCATTTTTGTCATGTTGACTTTATTTGACTTATGGGTAATTCAATACTTACTGTATACAATCTGTGTTAGTTTGGAAAAGTTAATAATTAAGAAACATGTCATTTACTTTCTAAGCAAATGTTTGAATCTTTAAGCAAGTTTTATGATTTTAAGAATTAATCTTATAAGGTTAACTTGTAATTAATATAAATAATATTTAAAATCCTACTTTTTTGCACTTTTATATTCGCAGAGTCTTGGAGCCACCGGCAGATACGAAACCCATAAAAAGTAAGTGCTTTGTTTTACATACGTTACCTTTTAAAAGTTGCAGTTGCCAGAAATGAACAGGGAACAGATGAAGACAGTGAGCAGATGTTGAACTAATGATCAAATGTCATATTGTTCACAAACCTGACACACTTCAGGAAACTCAGTGATATGATGTATGTGTAACTACAGTTGCCTAATGAGCTCAGAATAAACTCTATTTATTTATTTAGTCATTAAAGCAAGGCAGTAAAATTCTGTGTTTTAAATCCAAGAGATCAGAAGGTCTTTTCATCATAGAAGTAGTATATTTTGTGCTTCTTACAAATGCTATCCATCGTGTCATAGTGCAATTTTTCATCTAATCAAAATGCAAAATGAAGCATGTTTCTAAGCTATTGGTTTTATCAATATGAATCCATGGGGGGTTTATTAAAGCATAGCAGCCAATATCCAAGAGTGTTATATGCGCTATTTTTAGAATATAATTGGCTGTTCGGGTCACCTGCTCAGATTGAGCTTCATGAAGGTTTGCCTTGTGACATCTCAACTTGACTGAACTATCTGCAAAATTTACTGATTGATCATGTATTTATTGATTTATTTATCCATTGCAATTTATTCATGAACAAAAACAATGCATTTGCCGATGAATACATTGACATTATAGTTCATTAAATTGGAAGGCACCATATTCCAATTAGTCTTTAATCCATTGTGTTGCAGGACATCTAGGAATTGTGCTGGGTTCTGTGGCAGTTGCTAGTGTGTAATAGCTCTACAGGTGTTTGTCATTCTTTTTTGATACAGTTTTATTTTTACAGTCAAGCGTTGTATTCAGCTCAACACAATAATGCATTTTCTACTACCAGAAGAGCCTCTTATGAGGTTTTTAAACCCCTAACCTGTCAGTTTGTTTGGGTAATGGTGTGTTTGCATGCACACGTCTAATAGCTGCAGAGGGAAACTGTTTTGAATGCTTCCCCCTTGGTGAGAAACCGTGCTGCCTGCAGTCTGAATCAGTGGAGCCCATGGTATCCATTAAGAAATATGGCACTAGTAGCGTTGCCATGGAGATCAACTCAATGGAAGCCACGTTTAAGCCTCAGGAAGACATAATAAAGAGCTTTGGCTTTCGTTCCAGCGATATGTGCTGCAACAATGTGGTGGTGATACACTGTATTGTTTTGCAATTTAATGATTTTGATTATTTGACTTTGTTATACAGATAATGGTAACACTTTGGTATAGGAAGCAATTCTCACTTGTTGCTTATTAGCATGGCTGAAAAGGAATTTAAAGGAATAGTTCACTCAATAATGAAAATTCTGTCATCGTTTTCTCATCCTCGAGTAGTTCTAAACATGAACTAATTTCTTTGTTCTGCGGAGCACAAAGGAAGATTTTTTGAATAAAGCTCACCATTCACTTTCATTGTATTTTTTTCCTACTATGGAAGTCAATGGTGACCAAAACAGCCTGGTTACTTTTTTCAAAATATCATCCTTTTAATGTTGCTGTATTTAATATGCAGTGTACACATCAGTTTGTAGAACTGCCATTATGTGAAGTTTTGTTATTAAAGGGATAGTTCACCCAAAAATGAAAATTTGATGTTTATTTACTTACCCCCATGGCATCCAAGATGTAGGTG
>JAUMHQ010000069.1:12885166-12903316 GCA_032361165.1 Enteromius paludinosus
AAAAAAGAGAGCGCCTATTTAAAAGTTTGCTCCGCCGATTTCGGAGCCGTGAGCTCCACGTGAACACCGGGTGCTCAGTGCTCATGTATTCTAGTAATTCTAGTAATTCTGACACTTGCCGCTGCCTCCTGAGGTCTCTGTAGTGGTTAAACAGGAGGTAAAATTCGTTTACACGAGTAATAGTTAACACGACACGAATTTTCGCCAAAGTTCAGATTTTTCAACTTGAGCGTTTCACGTGAATCACGCCATTCACGCCGCTTAATTCACGTGATTTGCGCCGCAGGATGTCTATTCGCGTCTTTGCATTGAATTAAAATGTAAATCACTCGCGCTTGGCATTTGCATCCGGTGTGAACGCAGCTTAAGACAGACTCAGTGGTTTGAGGTTAGGTCTTAATGATCATTTTTATTTTTTGCAAACAAACAGCTTTTCACATCACAAGATCTAAATTGATGGACTGGAATGGGGTGGATTACTTGTGAATCATTTGTTTGATAGCTGTTTGGACTCTCATTCTCATGGCATATAATGTAAAACTTCTCCAAATCAGACGAAGAGTGAAACTCATCTACATATTGGATGGCCTGAAGCTCGGTGCATTTTCAGCTAATTTTAATTTTCAGGTGAACTATCTCTTTAAGTTATTCACTGAAAATTTAGTTTGACAGCTGTGGTCACCATTCACTTTCTTTGTATATAGAAGAACAGCTTGAACTCCTTTTTGTGTTCCACAAAGAAAAGAAAGTCATACCGCTTTTGAAAGACATGAAAGATACTTCAAGCGAGTACATACTGACAGGATTTAATACTAATACTCGAGCGTTGTACAAATGACAAATTAAGACTTTATCTATAAAACAGCAGATGGCTTCACAGGCAAAAATAAAAGTTTGAACGTCACAATCATCTATTCGCTTCCTGTGAACAATGATAACATCAGGACCAGTTGTCAGCTGCTTGATTTATGCTCGGTCAGTCGAGACAGTCTCTGGCTCACTTTTCACTGATGGATGTACCCCGCTCGTGACACTGGAGACTTTAAAGTGATGCTACCCGTCGAAACATTGCGTTTGATGTCTGAATTTTGTGCCAAAAAAAGAAAGTCCAGGTTGTTCTCAGGATGAGTTGTACTTTTACCGACACAAATTGTTCTGAATTATAGTTTCAGTATATAGCCAAATTGAGGCTGACTCACACTAGCCTGGGACACAGAAATTCATGTTGCCCACACATAGAGGTAACACTCGAGTTTGTTAAGGAGGGTTACGTAAAGATCTCTTTAATGTTTATATAAGCTTTATACGACACTTGACTTTTATATGCTGAAGGATTGAATCACATAGTCCTTAATCGTGTGCCAATAGTTTAGCTGAACAAATTTAGTCATTAAAACAGTCACAGTTTGCTAAACGAAAGTATTCAGTGGGCGCCTTTAAATTAAAGTTAGTTCACCCAAAAATGTATATTCTGTCAACATTTACTCACTCTTGTGTTGTTCAAACCTATGATACACACATGGAAGTCAATGGGCTCCAATCTATTGTTTGGTTCCCAGTGAAATCAATGCATACAGATTTGTAACTACTTGAGGGTGATTCAATGATGACAGAATTTTCATTTTTGGGTGAACTATTCCATTGAGCTACTCAAACATCACCATTTTCATTTAGAAAATCTTGCAGACAGTTGATAATTCACTCTCTAAGTTCTTGGAACATGATTTTGGCTCTAGTATCCACTACCCACTTTTTCTGTTCGTTGCAGTAGCTGTTTCAAGACTAATCGCCATCCTACATATGGTTTGCTCTCAGCCTGAGGAGTCGGCACATGATATCGTGGATTTGACTGCCAGTAAACAGTATTTTTAGTATTTGAACAAAATGCTAATAGAAACCAAGCCTCCAAGCCCATACCCCCGATGAGATGTGCGTCTCAGAGCTGTTGCCGTGGCCTTTGTTTTGCCTGCCATGCAAATGGAACACTTAGCCTTGAGCTGCGGAGAAGGAACCGCGTACAAAAGCTTGCTGAGAAGAGAGCGCTTGCTCTTTCACGCCGTCGTGACTTGGTATACTCCCTTCTGATAGGCTGTGCGCTCGCTCCTCTCAAAGCCCCCCCCCTTTCTGCAGGTTTCTTGTCTTTCCATGAGTCAAGAAATATCTGGAAGCAGCTGCAATGCGAGACGACTGGATCAGGTTGGAGATGACATGAGTTTAGAAGTGGTTTTGTGATAGATACAACTTCACATGAAGCTTCATGAGTGCTCATAAAGCCGTTTCATGCTTCAAGCAATAGGAACGAAGAAAAAAAAAGGTGTCTTTTTTTATCTCTTTCCATTTGCATCACTGGTTCCACCTGTTTTCACACCTTCCTTTTGTACTTTCAGTCATCCTACACCTGTGCTTATGTACTGTTACTTGCTGGCCTGGTTTCTTTATTGTTTCCTTGTAGTATCACTTTTAACTTCCTCTTGACATTAGAAAGAAACTAAGCCACTACATGTTGACAGAGTTATTTGTCTTGCTTTTGTAAATTTGTTTCTTTGTCCCAGTGCTGCCAAACATGAGAAATCGAGTTTATAAAGTGTAATGTTGCACAGAGGTATTCCTGTTGGCAACGGGATGCAACAGCAGTGCGGAAAAGTAGCAGTAAATATTCCAGAAATCATATTTAAACCATTTATTAGAGATTACTTTGGGCAGAGTGTTGCACAATGATGCTGTATTTTATTTATTCTTATATCCTTTCAAGGATTTCTACTGATAGGAACTGATGACACGGGTTTCTCGCTGTACCATTAGTGTCAGTTTTCATTAAGCTTGTGTCCCCTGAATGCTTGCATGCAAGACGATGAGAGCTTTGCTTTTAAGCTGCAGCTATGGAAACAGCTTTGTTCTGTCCTCATGGAAAATGTTCTTCTAAATTTTTGCCATTATATTCCCCTCTTAAAGAGGCCGACCCCTTATGGTGTAATTTCAGCAAAGATACTTGGAGTATTGCATGTGAGACCGTTTTAGTCCTGAAAGCATGTGCCAAGAAGTAAAGCATTAAGCATTTGTATACAGTATGAACTGATTCAGACACAGTTTAGCTGTCTAAATTGCTGTTTTCTACAGTACAGCATATTAAGTGCTGTGTGTATATAAAACAAATTATTTTATAATACGTTATATCATGCTAAATTATGAAAAAATATACACTGAAAAAAATTAACTCGTTTTTAATTATTGCTAATGTCTATTATTTTTGTTTGCCAATTAGCATAACCTAAAAAAATCAGAGGAACCCAGTTAAACTGCAGCGTCTGTGGCTGCACGTCACAAGTTTTATATTAGATAAGGAACAATTGAAGCTGTCTTTCATGTTGGCATATATTCATTGGGTTTAATAAAGAACACATCCCTAAATCTTTTAGCTGAATGCTGTTGTCAAATTGCAGCAATTTCCATTCACCTTTTTGCTTCACCTTATTGTTTTCTTCTCTATATCTCCTCATTTCTTCTTTGAGGTGTCTTTGTCTTCTTAGAAGTTTTCAGTTGAATTAACACAGGATGGCATTTACTGTATGTGGCTTTGCTGGAGAGGTGGGTGAGAGTGTAGTAGGGAAATGTGTCTTGTCTGTCACTTAGCTTGTCAGTCCATGTGGTAATGTGAATCATCCCCTTTTCTTTCCTCAAACTTGTCTTTATCTCCAGCTGGAATGGTTGGGTAACTTCACCCCGGCTGCACAGAGGGGATTCGTCATCAGTGTATCTACCACTACGTTGAAGGCCTGCCATTAGCACTTCGGTGTTCAGTGACCATTTTGCATGAGAAACAAATGGCTTGAGCTATTCTCTGAGAAATTAAAGCATTCGCTAATATGCAAGTAGGTGGAGAGATAATAAGCCATATTAGTATAATATTCCTTTTTCCCTGGGGACCCATTTCACACCATGTCACGACTATAGACGGAGTAGAATTACAATGAATCTGAGCACATCCTCCCACAGTACATGTTTTTTGTTTGGTGTGTGTGTGTGTGTGTGTGTGTGTGTGTTTTGTAGTCCAATTCAAATCTCATCTTTAAAAGCTAGTTACTTCTAAAAAGTCTTCTAAATCTCCTCTGCTAGTTAATGGAACTGTAATTTTCCATTGGCTGTTGGAGACAATAAAAATCAGGGCATGCTTTTGTGCACTGGGGCACTAAACACACAGTCAAGCATTCCAGCTATTAAGTCAGTATTAATGGATTAAAAGCATTACATGCAGTGATTGAGCACTCATTCTCAATATTGCTTTAAAACCTAAGGGTCTTCACGAATACAAAGACACAAACAACCTTTTTTCCATAATGTTCTGATCATTATTATAACAACATAAGCAACGAGGGGAAATTAGGACATGTTCTAGTTTGAATATGCCTCAATTAAGTTGGAGCATTATGCATTTTGCCCTCTGGCCAAATTTTATATTGAAGAGTTCAACTAGCCACAATTGAGTTTTCAACAGATTGCTTTTGTGATTCATGTTTACTGGCTCTTTTCCAAAACCTTGTGAACTGCCTACATAGGCAGCTGCTTCTATAAGGACACTCAAAATTCACTGATTTGGGTAAATTGGTTTGATAAATTAGAGGTATGTGGTATATTGTAAATGTACTTTTCAGATAAAATGTATATATATGTACAGTATGTAAATGTATACATAAAATGTATGTGTGGATGATGAATATTATTATATAATGTATACAAAGTATTATTATTTCAGTAGTAAAATTTCAGATGTTTTTTATATATATATATATATATACAGTATACACACACATGTATATACATAAAATGTATGTGTGTGTGTGTTTGTATATATATATGCATACACATGTATTTTATTTTATATTTATACAATTAAAAAATATTATATTACTTGCGCAAAGTATTATTTTTTAGAATTTATAAAATAATCAAATATTTACTAGAATATTTACATTTGATTCAGTAGAAAATAAATAATCAGTATGTTTATTTACTTTCTTTTAATAAGATCTTAATAACATCTAAGTACTCAGGTCAGCAGGGTTTGTTTGTGGTCGGAGGCTATGGATTCCTCTTTTTTCCAAGAATCTGATAAACTCTCAAAGGTGGCTGGTTGAGCTCCTTAGTATAAAATGCACCCAGAGGGGGGAAACATAATCTTAATAATTACACTGCCTACCTTTTTGGAACAGCCCTCCTGTGATGTCTTAAAATACCATGTAGCTAGACAGCTCACTAGGGTTTGAAGCATGGGAGGTGAATCACCTGTGGATCCAGCTCAGGTCCACTCATGACAGTCAGGTTGCCAGATTCTTGTTGTGTTGGGGATTAGATGCCTGTTTCTGCAGATAAGACAGAGAATGAGACAACTGGAATGATTATGAGAAAAGAACAACAGGTTCCCCCCCTCCTCGATATCGCTTGCACAGCGTGCTCTGGGCATGCTCAGTGGAATCTCTCCTTAAACGCCTGTGTGCTTTTGTTGTCTGCGTCGCTCATCCTAGCGCCTGCAGAATGCCCCTCTCTCCCCCTCCCTCTCTCTTTCTCTCTCTCCCCCCCTCCATCTCCTCTCTTCTCTCCTCTCACCGCACATTAGCCAGTCAACACCGCGGCGAGATGCGCGTGGAGAGGAGAGCTCCGGTGAACACCTGGTACTCTGGGCGACTCCAGAGCAGGGGCGTCTGTTTTGACCCTTTCCCTCTTCCAGTGCCCTGAATCGAACACTGGCCCACATCTTACCGGACTTTCTCTCATCAGATCTGAGAGTAGGATCTCCCGACTGGCTCAGAGACTCAACCAGAGGCAGAGCGATGCTGCGCTGATTAAGGATTTCAGACCCCTCTTCCTTCTTTCTGGCTCTCCGGGAAGCTCTCAGAGCTTGGACAGGTGAGTTAAGCTTCTCTTTTGCTCTCGTCCATCTGCAGTCACTCACTTGAAGTGTACTTTTCCGCCAGTACGATGTGTTGCTAAAATTACCCATCACCCCCTGCTGTGTCCCACAGGTGCTACTCATTCATCCTGGCAGCTGTCTTTTCCTTTTTTGATTGGCTTAATTGGATTTAATGCATAACCTTAGAGCACCGCTCCAATTCGACCTCTCACTTCGTTCACTCGATTACTCACTGGTGTCAGAGGCTTCACTCTGGCACTGCAGAGTGCATTATTATTAGTGCTCTGAGTGGGTGTTTGCACACTCAAATCTGCGCACAAGGAAGAAAAAAACAGGACACTGCCTTAATGTCATGTCTGACAGGATTATAGACCGCTGGGACGAGAAATACCACGTAGATCCCCTACAGTTCCAGAGCTTTTAAGGAGAATGTCAATTAAGGACAAATTTGATGTCAGTTTTTTTTTGGGAGGTGTTGGAAGGGCAAATGATGGCTTTTAGTTCTCATTTTTAATTTTTGCTCTGTTCAGACGGTGTGTATTCATGCCAGATGTTTTGACAAATGGAGCAGATCTTGTCTTTTTTTATGCATTTATATTAATTGTTTTGACACATGAAAAGACTGATGGTTGATATAGAGGTCTTTGGTTACATAAACTGCAGATAATTTACTATGTCTTCAAAATATTCATTTACAAATATACACATTTTTAGGATGCAGCAAAAAAAAAAAATCAAAAATTATAGGATTCTCTCAAGAGCTACTATAAATTCACTGTCTGGGTTTACTGTTATTCTTAGCTCAGAATTAATTGATTTCTTGGAGGATTTCATTATATTATAAGAACATTGAGGGATTCCTGACAACCAGACTATGTTGACCTACAGTGAGATTCACGGTCTGGCTGCCATTGTTAATAAAATTGTCTGTTTGTTGAGCGATATCAGTTTTGACGTTGACTAGTGATGCCATGAAATTAATCTGTCAATTTTTTTTTTACTAAATTCTTTTTAAGGAATGCAGTTCATACTTATGTAATCTCTTATACCCATTACAACTTTTTATAATTTATTAATTTGATCAAAAATACAGTAAAAATTGCAACAATATTTATTTTATTCCTGTGAGTGCAAAGCTGAACTAAAACACGATGAGCTGATTTGCGGTTTAAATAGGTGTGCTGCCTTATATTGTCATTTAAAAAATTTAGTTATTTTGTACATTATTTTTTTTTTATAATATAAATCTTTTGTAACATTGTAAATGTCTTTTATTGCTGAATAAAAGTATTTGTTTCTTTTTACAAATAATATTTTTGTAGAAAATGTTTTTTCCAGGATTTAAAAAAAAATTATATAAATCTTTTGTAACACTGTAAATGTTTTTACTTTTAATACATTTTATGCATTATTGCAGAATTAAAATATTAATTTCTTTAAAAAAAAAAAAAAAAATCAGACAATAGTGTGTAATATCAAAAAGGTTTCTTAAGATGTAACATATTTGCATTTAAAAAACAAATACCTGTGCATCAGGGTTCAGTTATTTTGCAGGTAGCTTTTTGCTTGAGCTGAAGCATTAATGACTATCCAGTGGCCATCTGTCACCAAGACACTGCTGACTCAGATATTAGTCATAAATTACATACCGGAACACATGCTGCAAATTTATTTCGAGTGCAGACCCTGATGTATCAGGCATCACACCTAAATGTGTTTTGTCTGTTCTCTTTCCTTTCTTGACTCCACAGGAACTTCTCCATTAGCATGACCCAACAGATGCAGAACCTGCATCTAACGCAGAGTAAGAAGGGGGCGGGACCCGCCTCCCCCAGCGCTGCCAAGCGCCTCTACCGAAACCTCTCAGAGAAGCTCAAAGGGAGCCACTCCTCCTTTGAAGATGCATACTTTTTTGGCCGATCCGACCGTATCCGCAAAGTATCTGTGAGTAAAAAAACGGGTATCATTAATTCACAATTTTTTTTATAAAAAAAAAAAGCTGACATTAGTCGACATTTACATTTATATTCTGTAGAATCAATTGATGTTAACATTCACTTGACCTTACACATGACATGTTTTAAGCTGAAATGACATTTCGGGTGCTCATGAGACCGTCAGCGCCTTTTCATGCTCTCAAAACTCAAATGTCACTGATAATATAGAGCTAGATCTAGCAATCATCTTGTTAACTCAAGTGCCCGAATACATCCTTCACCTTCGCAGTAAATGTATGTTTTCGTACATGGATTGAACTCACAATTGAAGAGGTGAAACTTAGATTAGATATATGCATTTTAAATTTAAATAATTAGTGCATTCGTTGATTGGGGTCCTAGTCATATCTGTGCCTACCTTCTGGTGAATGCCTGGTTACCATGCATCTGTGCTGGTAATTGTAAGGTTTTATAGATCAAACCCATGAGTAATCATCCATGGGCAATCTGTGCTCTTTTATGTTGTCTGCACTGATTGTCGGTGACAATCTGTGAATGTTTTTTCTAAGTAATTGAGAGTATTTTCTGTGACTAAATTATGCAGTAACATGTATAAGGAAGCCACTTACAGCTTGACTTTTGCTGAGGACCATAAACATTTTTGTGTAGTGCATTGTGAAGAATTATTTGTTCCAAGCATCCCAACCAGCTCAAAACATTTACACTGAGTAAACAGACTGCATAAATCTTTACTTAACTAATGATAGACAGAGGAGAATTTCAGTCAATAATTAATCAATATAGAATTTTTTATTAATTTTTTTTTTTCAAAGATTACAAAAATAAATATATACACTGCTATTCCAGATTTCAGTGTCATATGATTGGCAGCAACATGTTGTCTTGGTGCTTGAGAAAGATGTTTATTTTTTTATTATTATCAGTGTTGAAGACTACAGTGGAAACTGTGATATTATATTATATATTTTGGCATTATTTGATGAATAGAATGCCCAAAAGAACAACATTTTTCAAAAGAACACAAGTATTTTTGTAACAATGTAAACGTCTTAACTCACATTTCTAATCAATTTAATGTGTCCTTGCATAAAAGGATTCATTCATTTAATAATGAAATATTACTGATCCCAAACGAAATTTCATATGTGATTGTGGATCACAAAACCAGTCATAAGAGTAAGTTTAACCAACAGGATGCACTAGGGGGACTGTTCCTGTTCTGCAAGTTACTGTGCATAAAAGTGTCTGCTGGAGTATCCTGAGTGCCGCTGCTTACCTGCAATCGTTTCTTCTCCTTACAGAACATTCAGAGCAGTGAGGCTCTTTTCGAGGCTGTTGAACAGCAGGACCTGGATGCCGTGCAGATCCTGCTGTTCCAGTATACAGCTGATGAACTGGACCTCAACACCCCCAACAGTGAAGGCCTGACGCCTCTTGACATCTCCATCATGACCAACAACGTCCCCATAGCCAAACTGCTGCTCAAAGCAGGAGGGAAGGAGAGCCCTCACTGTGAGTATGCATATTTAACAGCGACAAGCTTGAAACAGTCTATTCCCTCAGCGTGTCTAAATGGTTTCTCATGTCTAAAGTGTTTCCTTATTAAAGAGCCACTAAAGCATCCTTGAAATTTACAATGCATTTTGACTGAAGTGAATGAATTAATTCATCTGGTCCTTTATGAAATCTTTATGGTAGTTTTCACCAAAATGCCACGGTATATGTAAGTTTTTAAAATGCTAGCAATTTCATAGGAAAATTACAAGTAGTTATAATTGTGTGTTTCTGGCTGAAAGGTTACCATTTAGAAATGTGATAGTTCTTTATTATCTTAATTACTTTTGTGTGTTTTGTTTATCTTTCCATCTTCCCCAAGCAATAGAAGTGCATTCGATGTGGTTGTTTCATCAAAAGGTTTTTCTTGCGTCACACGCTCCTGTTTAGCTTTGGTGACCAAAAGCAGATGCTCTGTAATTGGACAAGCTGTTTAGAATGAAGCTGACGATAAACAGACAGAGCCGAAGTGAGTGTTTGGCACTTTGCTTTAGGGGCTCCTGTAATAATCGCCTCCAAGTAGGAATACTAGAATATACTTTTCCATGACAGCTGCCATAAGCACTCATAATTCTACTTTAAACATCTAATGACATCTTTCGTGACCGCTAATGAGTTAATGAATTACATTCATTATGTATTATTTTGGAAATAATTTTGTGCTGCGTCACAATAACAATAATTGTTGTCGTTCAGGCATTTTGCGCGTTACCAAACTATTTTTGTGACCACCTGAGTGAGGTTATCAGGTTTTAATGCATCAAGTACAGATCTGTTAAATATTTCTGCACTCATTGCCCTTGGATTAATCAATAGCATATTCAGTCCTTGAGTCTTTGGCAACAGTAGAACAGGTGTTTCTTACCTTGAAAGACGTGGAAAAAAAAAAGCGCTCAGTGCAATCATGAAAAAGCCGAATGTTGTCTGAGACCAAACAGGGAGCACTGTACTGCAGCCGGAGCGGGGCCGGGGTGGGGTAGACAGCACACGGCATCCCTCAGAAAAATCTTAACAAGGTTTGTCGTTTAATGGTTTAACTTTTCCAATGATGCATGTAACGGGGGGCAATTATACTAAGTGATTTATTGTACCCAGGCTGCAGTTAAATTTCAAAACATTTCATCGTGGCACAATCCAATCCTTGTAAACAAACAGAAAATAAACATTGCCGTATTTTCCCCTCCTGGGCTTTCGGCATTATATTTATGTCAGGCCAGAAGTGCCAAGTAAATCAATCAGCCAGACGCCTGACAGTTTGGAGGTCTGACCGAAGGCTGAAGTTAAAGCATGTTTATGGGCAGGACTGGGGCCCATAATGCCTATATTTAGGGTCCCCACAATGCCAACTGTGTGTGACAGCGCAATATCGGCCGGCTCGCCCATTAATTTATAGTTTGTTCAATTAACCACACGTAGTAGCCAGATGTCAATCTTCAGAGCGCAGGAAATTGCACCTCAGGACTGCTAATATGGCTGCCTTTTCCACTGCGCTGTGGACCCCCGTGTAAGACCTAGACCCTCGTTTTTTGGAGTTGACAACACGCACTTTATCATCTCCCCCGGAGAGCTCTCATCTCCCGGGGTTCAGGCTGGGCCAATGAAAGAGGGTTTCTTCAGCCATGTATTTATTTGTTTATTTTGCTGTCATGGTCTATGACTAAGGCTCTGAAGGAAAATGCAGTAGTATTCACGGCCTATAAGGAGGACTGGTCAGGCGGTATTCATTTTACCATGACAAATCTATACGGCCAAACACAGTCCTGTGTGTTCCAGACGACCGTCGACTGCATTCATTCACACCTCTCCCCTTCACCCCACACGGCTGACTTCATCTGCCGCTGTGCTGACACAAGTAGTGTGAGCTCTGAGAATTAATGGTAGCGTAATGGGCTTCCTGTCGTTTCAATCAGGACTTGGTTTTGATTTTAAACAAGTTGAAGAATTTGCAAAAGCAAAACAAAACCTATTATCCCGTCAAAATTGGTGAAGAAATAATCTTACCTAGACCTTTCTAGTAAATATTACTATTACGAAAATGTTAAAAAATGTTGACGGTTTGAAGTAGGAAGACTATAATAGTCAATATGTAGACAATATGTGGACAATTTTTTTGAACTGCAGGTTTCTGGAAGTAAAAATCCTGGTCATTATCTCCACAGAGAAATTGATTTTCAGCAGTAGCACATAAACCCTTTAGGACAGAGCTACCATGAGCTCAGAGGCTGTTAAATTATGATATATACTTCTGTAGAAGCCACAAGTGTGAATTTAACTTTATTTCAGAAAAATAGCTACACTTCTGGTGAAGAACCACTACGCCGGTTTATCTAGCTTTTCTTTGTATCTTGTCTGTATTTGCTTTATCTTTTTTTTTAATTCTGTGTTCTGGTGTGTTTTCTAGGTTTATGTTGGCCTTCTTACTGAATTTTGATGAGTGCGTCTTCTTTGTAAACCATGTTCTGTTTATTTGGTTCTGCTTTGTTTGGTTTTTGTTGTTTTTAATTTTAAATTAAATTTAAAGCCTCTTTGTTACACTACCCATATTGACCGCTGTTACTGCTCAAAAACATATAGCTGCTCCCTACTATCTCAAAATACATATGTATTTATATATAAAGTTAAAATATATTGTTTATATGACTTAAAGTCATTCATTACATATTGTACTCTAAGTCAATCTCAACGCTTCATGTAATAAAGACTTAATTTCTTGATAAATGTATTTAGTATTTAGTCTGGTATCTGATTTGTAATATTTTTGCTTCCAAAAGTTTATAATGTTGTATTCATCTCAGAGCTGGTTGCTTTGGCTTCAAGGCCAATAAAACGCTTTATTGAAAAATATTTACTGCCCCCACGACGGAAATGATTAGAAAAAAAATTTCAGTTCCAAGGCCACTGAAAAAATGGATGACCAGTAATGTGCTCTAATGTACAAAATTATTAATGTTTCATAACAGAGAACCTGTATTTTCTACACTATGCAGGTTTGAAGTCATTGAAGACATTTACACCTCACCTTTAGACTGAAATGCAAATAGCTACAAAAATCATACTTATTGAAAAGTCTCATTACCAGTCCTCTTTGTTGTGTTGCAGTTGTCAGTTTAGAGAGCAGAGATGCCCATCTATCAGCGCTGGTGCAAGAAGCCCAAAGGAGGGCCAGTGAGCTGTCCACCCAGATGATGAGAGAGAGTCTCAGCCTGGAAACATCTGACAAGGAAAAACAGCTCAAAGCTTGGGAGTGGAGATGCAAACTATACAAGCGAATGCGCACGGGATTCGAGCATGCACGTAAGTCTGCTTCTGATGCCTAAGCTTTCAGCAAAAAAAAAAGTTATTCATATGCTACAGTATACTACAATACAATACGCATTAAACTGGCCTTATTTACTATCAGTCCTGTCTAATCTATCAGCATCTCTGCGGAAAAGGTCATCTGTTCCCATATTGGCCCCACCTGTACATTTTATTGGAGTGGGAAGACTCTGCAAACAAGCCACAATGATCATTTTGCCCACAGATATTAATATCAGGTTGATTGGCCTGAAATGACTCTTGAGCTGCGAACACACACAATAGTGTCCCTCTCACCCTCTTGTCATATTGATTAATCGTTAAATCAGACGAGTTTTGTTGGCTTCTCTTTGTAAACAACCTCAAGTGAAGGCAGCCATGATAAATCAGCAACGCTTTGCCACAGACACTTTAAAAATAAGATTGCAGAGAAATACTCAAAGGTATCTGTGGAAAGGATTTCAGGAAACACAAGGGCACCATTAGCTGGGCTGTGTGCTTTGGGTTACAAGTACAAAATGAAACTGCATAAACGTGCGTGTACATATAAATGGAAATAAAAAATACGTTCAGCCAAGCAAACTACAGCTAGTTTGCATTCTTAAATGCATGGACCACAAAACCAGTCACAAAGGTAATTATTTTTACTTAATTACATAATCTAAAAAACGAATAAATAATCTTTGCGTTGATGTGTGGTTTGTTAGGATAGGACAATATTTGGCTAAAATCTGGTATCTGACGGTGCAAAAAAATCTAAATATTGAGAAAAATCACCTTTAAAGTTGTTCAAAGGAAGTCCTTAGCAATGCATATTACTTATTAAAAATATGTTTTGATATATTTACTGTAGGATTCCAAAATATCTTCATGGCACATGATCCTTTTCCCCTAAAGATTTTTGACAAAAGAAACATCAATACATTTAAGCCATACAATGTATTTTTGGCTTTTGCTACAAATATAACCGTGCTACTTATGATATACTTTTTTTTTAAGAATATTAAGACATCAGTACTGGAAAACATCAGAAAAGTACCAGTATGTGTTTTTAAGTGAATATTAAACTAAACAAATCACATACAGATGAAAAGTTTTTAAATGTGTATTGTCAATTAGACTGTTGTCAAAAATATAGCAATATATACTGAACAGCTCTCACAGTCCCTTCCATCCAACTTACATCAGATATGAAATCTGCATTTTAAAATGGTTTAATGCAAAGTAGGTTTCAACCTCAAAAAGTTGACTGAGCACTGGTAAATGTGACCGCACCTTCAGAAAATACATTTTGCAGTGTTTTCCACTGCTGTTGGATTCTCCTCAGGCAGACAGCGGCTTCATTTAAGCTGACAGCAGGTCAACAGAGAAGCAATAAACAGATATTACATTCAACCTGTAAAGGACCATAGGATGTCTATTTAAAGGCGAAAGCAATTTCAGACTTCGTATTCATTAATTGTGAAAATATATGGTCAGTCGAGTCACTTTTGTGTGAAGACAAACACTTCTCTCCATCTTCCATTAGTCTGCCTAGCAAATATTGCCCCAGAAACATAGCTTATGTTGCCAAGGTGGGGTGGTTCAGATGCTCAGACACAGCTACATGTTTTGATGTTGGTATAATGTTAATACTTAACATTAAGTTCACTTATAGTTGTTTTTGCATATTAAGCCTTTTATAGGAATTTATTATTATCATCAAAAGCACAATGTAAGTAAGCTACGTGCATGTTATGCTATGTGACTGCTTTTTCTTAGGACCACCGGAGGCTCCGTTGATGGTGCGTCTGAGTGTGACTGGCAGCACGTCTCTCACTGTTAGCTTTCAGGAACCTGCCAGCATGAATTCAGCCGTAGTGACCAGATACAAAGGTCAGTGCACCCTTAATGCTCATTTGTCTGCATTACACATGCATATACCAAATTGCCTAGAGAAAGAGTGTTTTTATTCATTTGATTATTTCATTAAAATTAAGTAATTTAATTAAATCGATTAGTTGCAGTATCATCGTTACAGTAGCTGTTTTATTTTTATATTCTGCTGTTTTTTTTATTTACACCGATAAGAGAGTTTATATTGTTCATCATTTAACATTAAACTTAAGTTTATTTATATAGAGCTTTTTACAATATGAATCATTGCAAAGACGTTTTACAAGAAATTACGTTATTGTAGAAACTTAATATATTTAACTTATGGCAAAATTTGGTAGTTCTGTACGTTGTCAGAAGGTTGGCATTCTCTTTGGTCCTCTGAAAGGGTTGATATCATGTCTTCTCTGGTGTTTGGTCATTTGAGATTATTTAAGTGTTGGATCCAGTCTGAAGCTTGTAAAATTTCAAGTTACTGTACAGAAACAGAGAAACAAAGAGAGACATAATTAGCGCAGCTGCTGTTCCAACCAAGCAAAAACCGTTTGTTCAACCCAAGCTTAATAATAATAATGTGTGCAGTCGGATATAACTATAGTGCAAATATTATAAGATGCATGAATGCTTGGCTAAAGAGAAGACATTCAACGTTACTTAACTAACAACTATTTTAAAAGGGGAAGATTAGACATGTTTATTACTTTTATTAGCAATTACACCTATTTTCAACAAACAAGTTAATGAACCCACCGACTTAAACCGGGGCCAAGTCATATCTAGACATCTGAATATTATAGAGATTTGGAAATTTGGAAATCCATTTATCAGTGAGAAGCCACCTTAAACCCTCTTAGCAACCACTCTCAACAGCCTAGCAATGTGGTGCAGAGTTTCGAAAGAATAAAAAACCTTTCTACACTTAAATGGTTACTCAAGCGATAATGTTGTTATAGCTGTAATTTCTGTAGATGATATTATAATAGCCTAGTTACTTTCTGTTCTATTTAGTTTCTTTAGACTCCACTCATTTGTTGATGTTCTCAGCTTTTAACTCTGTTTAATGTGTGATGACGTCTATTGCAGTGGAATGGAGCTGTTTGAAGGACTTCTCTTTATTAGCCGGAGAGATGATTCTCGAGAATCTCCAGTCCCTGAAATGCACAATAGCAGGTCTTACCACGGTAAGAAAATTACTCCACAGTCTTTACTGTGAACCAGAGATAGATGCTTCGAATCACATTCGAAGAGAAATCCTTTCTCATGATGTAGTCTTACTGTAGGATTACTACTGTATGTGTTTAATGACTGTATATATATAAATTTCAATATACATTTCACTGTAATTTGATTGTGGATGTGGTGAATAAGCTGCCAGCGATCAAAATATTGATTTTCAAGACAAAATGATCAAGATTATTGAAATTATTTGAAATGATTGAATTATTGAAATTATTTTATATGCAGAAAATGAACAAGCCTGCAGTAAATTATTATGTGAACTGCACTGAAATTAGAGCGTGTTGTTGTGTAGTAAGTGATTTCTGAGATATTTTTCTGTTTGTTACAGGGTAGACAATACTACGTTCAAGTCTCCGCCTACAATATGAAAGGCTGGGGTCCAGCACAACTCTCTCAACCTCCCTCTGCTGTTCCCTCCAGTAAGTCCTGCAAAGCAGCCACAGTTCCCAAGTACTGCATTAAAGGATAATGTCTAAAAACGAATACTACAGCTCCAAACATCATAGTCCTCGAACCTTTGAGCATTGCGTCAGCATAGCTTTCGTCTTCTAATTCAAATGTCATGTCTGTTAAAAGGAGAAAAAATTTTATTGATTGTAGCCAACATCCTTGGATGTAGGACTGCACAATTATTAAACCATCACGACATACTCACCCTGCCGCTTTTTATACTCTCTGGATCTGGCCTTGAGGTTCATCTTTCAAATGATTGCTGCAAATAAAAACCAACTATCACAGGGTTTTGCGTCAGTAACCAGTCCAGAATAATACAACTGCATGTATGCAACGCAAGCACAGACATGTTTGGGTGAAATGACGATTCGAAATAAAATAGATTTGAAAATTGAAAATTAATTAAAGTTAGTCTGTTCTTCCTTGTAATTTTTTTTTTTTTTATACAATTGCATTCAATTGAATCTCTCTAGGTAACGAGTCACTATTCAGTAAGCCCCCCAAAAACGTCTCGTTTTATTTTTGGATTATTTGGGGGATTATTAGACAAGTTTTTGCTTTTTTTGTGCAAATCTGACTTGATGAAATGCGTTTTTAGACATCTAGAACATGTCACAAAAAGTGTAATATTACATCTGTTAGACTGGAAGGACTGCGATGGGAGAGAAAGCAGGAGGAGAGGTCACATTGAGGCTATGGAGAGGCTTTTACAGCAGGTTCGAGCCACACACCAGCACTACTGCTGTGGAGGTACATACACACACACACACACAGATCAATCCTAGTGATTCACATACATACACAAACATCTATCTAAGTGTAAATCACATTATCTTTAATTTTTGTAACTGTACTGTACACGAAAATTAGATAAAGATCAAATAATGATGTGATGAAGCAAGACACGTGATGTCTCCTATGAGGATTTGCGTTATCTAATTTGATGTCAGTTTAAAATGTGTAAAATGTTACATGTAAAATATCAACATTTAGTTTTCAGAATGTTTTTTTTATAAATAATTTTATTTAGAAAATATGCATTAAATATACATTTATATTAATAAGTACAGTTTTCATTTCAAATAAATGCTGCTCAAACTTTCTATTCATCCAAGAATCAGAATTAGAAATTATGGTTTTCACCAAAATATTTTCCGTTACAGGAATGAATTACAATTCTAAAATATATTAAAATAGAACACATATATTTGAATATTTGTAGTACTATTTCACACAACTACGATTTCAATTTACAAATTCAAGAGATTTCAGACCAAAACTATTGCATTAGTGTGTTTCAAAAATATTTAAGTTTTATGAGCTTGGATTGATTAAACCATTATACTGAGAATGGACAACATCCCCATTTGTCTTAAACTACTGTACCATGTTTAAGATTTCTGATATCAGACTGGTCCACCTACCTGCCTTCAGAGCATAATAAATCGCCACAGTAGCGTAGGTGTATTTAATCATGTTTGAAAGTTTCTGTAATATCTCTGCTGTCCCATGTGAGCCTGAAAACCTATTAAACTGTTAATGGTTTGTAACATTGTGAATCTCGTTCCCTCTGCATTGTGATCAGTAGTGCGGGGACAGATTTTAAACCAGATTAATTCTAAGCGATTAAGTGATTCTGCACAGTCACTCAGTCACGAACCAAACCTTCTCCATGGTACTTTTCAGAAATTGGCATCATTCTTGCATGACTTCAGTGTCCTTGTAGACAACCCACACATTTTTAACAGAGAGATGTGATATTCAACTGATTTTGTAATATTGATAATTAATAACTAGGGATGTAACGGTATCAAAATTTCACGGTACGGTAATACCTCGGTATGAGTGGCACGGTACGGTATTTATTGA
>JAUMHQ010000069.1:12920908-12938522 GCA_032361165.1 Enteromius paludinosus
ACAGATTTTGTGTATTGTTTTTTGGTCCAATAAGTAATATCTCTGTCTTGTCTGAGTTTAATAGCAGAAAATTATTCTTCCTCCAATCTTTTACATTTGGATGACGAATAATCTTCTGCTATTAAACTCAGTTTTGCATTGTGACAGTTTTGCATTGTGTCTTTCGTCATGAAATGACATCATTACCAATGATGCAGTGTGTGGACTTTTTACACTGATCTCACAGTGATTAAAGCATTTTACTAGGTGTAATTCGTACGACTTAAAGGGTTTTATGAGCACATGCGTTCTCTGGGTTGTAACCCATGAATACATGATCACATTTACATACTGAGCTACACCAACCCTGAATCACGAGGCAGGTAAAATAGTACAAAACATCAATATGCAAATGTCCAATTGCATCGTCCAGCTAGGGGCGCAATTGTAGTATATGCTCTGATGGGTCGTATTTCACTGCTTTTGTACAAGCGATCTATACGGGAATATTGGTTACGGGACAGGTTGGGAAGAATGGTTGAGTAAATGATGTTTTTTTGTTTCTTTGTGCAAAAAAAGTACCCTCCTAGCGTCGCTAAATTGACTGTTTTCAAGATGTTTTAGCTACGTTTCTGGGAACATTTCAGTTGTATTGCTGTCTATGGTGCGTCAGATGGCTCTCTGATCTCATACAAAATATCTTAATTTGTGTTTCGAAGATGAACTTATGGTTCTTATGGTTTTGAAACGACATAATTTTCATTTTTGGGTGAAGTACCCCTTTAGGAATAAGCTGCCTGTCTCTCTCTGTGTTGCATTGGTCTAATATTTCAACATTTTTTCCGAACATTAAGCTTATACAGCCTTTGATGCATATAAAAACGAAAAGTCTTTTCTCAGCCCTGTTAATGGTCAGGGCTATTCATTTTGCTCTCCTAAATATGCATGATTATATGGTCAACTGCATTTTATTATTCCCATTTAACATTATTTCTCCATGCAGTCTATGGCCCTTTTAGAATAACTGGCAAGCAGCCTGTCCATGTTGGGTTTTTATTTTATTTTATTTTTTTAATTTCACCAAATTTTGCATCAAAATACTGTAGAGGTTGACTGCACAGCCTTTGACGCACATAAAAGGAAAAATATTTTCTCATCCCTTTAATAATGGTCAGAAATATTCATTCTGCTATCCTAAATATGCACAATTATATGGTCAGTTACATTTTATTATTTCCATTTAACATGATTTTTCCCTGCTGTCCACGGCCCTATCAGAACAGACCTGTGATTCATTTCTGGGTTGAAAGGCGCTATATTAGAGAACTGGGTATGATATAAGCCACCCTGCCTATTTATTCTTATTTTCCCCTAATTTGTTGCAATATTTCCCAGCCAGCAGCATCAGCCAAACATTTATTAGTTGAAGTAGTCTATTTCGCAACTTAAAGAAACTCACATTATTGCCCTTGTCATACTGGAGTCCCCTCTTTGTCGTTAGAAGCCCAGCATATTTTCCAAAGGAGTCATCCTGTGGTGTCAAAGCTCATTCCCATAAGCTGGATCTCACATGGCATTTGCTAGAAAGAGCTCAGATTGCAGAGTGTGTGTGTGTGTTTTTTTTTGTTTTTTTTTTCGTCTACCCTGCTTCATTTTTGTACAGCCTTTTTCCTTCCAATTTGAAATAAGCTCCTTGTAAATACAATTGCTATAGTACGTCCCAAGGATGGAAAATATGAAAGTGGTAGTTGTGAAGATTCACTGCATGGAGGTTAACAGCTCTGATTGAAAACACATTTTACCTCTCATTTCGCTTCTGCACACTAAATAGGAGCAATATGTACAATTCAGCTCTGACGTGCCATGATTGGTGAACAGAGGAAGATGACACAAAATAAATTATGATATTAGTCACGGTCATGCCCCTTCAGACTTCACAGCAAGTTTGCTGCGGCCTCCTTTTGAAGCTTTTGTGTGATGCGCTTTAATGGTTTGAAAAGCTTTGTGATGTTTGTGGGGAAAACGCTTGCGAGGTATGTGTGGGGGAAATACCGCATTTCTCACACTGAAAGCTGCGATTTGCATTTTTATCGAATCAACATTTAAATAGCCCCCTTTAGTTTAGTTTTCAAGCTAACCTTATTTTCCCAATGATATATGTTTTTTTTTTCCTTTGTGTGCCTGAAGCAATTGGAAGAGATGTGGCGAGATGTTCGCTGGATCACCAATGCCCTGCAGTACGCCCGTTATAAACAGCCTCACGGTCGGGTGCCTATCACCTGGCTAGTAGATGTCAGCGTGGAGCCTCCTGTCCAGAAGAATGACTCCACATCCTCTAACACAGACTACGTGCCCACTCCCTCGCCCTCTCCAGAAATGAGGAGACGAAAGCCCACAATCGGTAAATGCTGTTTTTCAATAGCTGCCTTTCATCCAGGCATAAAAATATGTGTTGTGCTTGACTGGGTGTCTGTTTTGCATTCAGATATGTAGTGAGAATGTGACATTTGTTGACAAATCGGTGTATCGACTTAATTATAATTCAGCACACTTATTGTTATGATAAAACATTCTGTATTGATGCTTTGAGGTGCCATGTGTTTTGCAAAGCATTACTGGATGATATTTGGCATAAAAGTAAAAAGGGTATCTAAAATTATGGCAACAAAAAGGTGGCAAAAGGATATAGTTTTTTATTTTACAGAGATGAAATTACAGATTAAGCGGTAATGTTCTGGCAAGGTGTGATTTTTGGAAATTTGGGCTTTTTAAGGTTTTGATCTGTTTCACATAGGATTGACAAATGATGATAATTCACAGACATGGGTTGTCACTGCTGTGTCTGTTCTAGTAATTGAGCTGGGTCTTGAATTGATAGATTTGCATTTGACTTAGTCATTGGATGTGGATGTGGTTGGTAAGTTTTTATTTATTCCAGTGGACTTATTATTTCAATCGCCATCTTTTGCAGAGTCCCAACCAGGTTCAGATGAAGAGGGCTGTTCGGAGGTCTTCCTCCCCACAGACAGCGATTACGACTCCAGCGACGCTCTGAGCCCTCGTGACCTGGACTTAGTTTACTCCTCAGCCCAGGATCTCTCCCATCAGGCCGTGCACGTCCTCAGCGGGAGCGCTCCTGACGTTCTTCAGATGCACGATCTCAAATACAGCGCATGCTCCAAGTCTATTCTGGAAACCGATTCGTGCACCAAGGACATGGAGGACCTATCGCTGTCCTCGTACTCCGTGAAGACTACAGATAAGCCATCCCGCTGCAAGTTCCTAGCCGATCCACCAACGAGACGTAAGCTGCTGTCCAAAAGCCATCCCCAGAGGAGTTACTTTGGCGGGCCGCACCGCTGGCTGCGTGTACAGAGCGAAAGCCACACTCCCTCTCTATCCGAAGGCATCTACACCAGACAGAGCGATATCGACCTGCCGCTGGAGACGCCACTCACCCTACCGCACTCGCCCACTACCTCCTACAGTTTGGATGAGTACAGACCGCCCTACAGGGAGTCTAAGCCCAACGTTCGCAGGATCTTTGTGGAGTCGTGCAGCAAGACATCACCCTGCAGAGATGCCCCACACTGGGAGGAGGAGGAGACAGGACTGAGAGGAGCTACGGCTAGAGATGCTGGATCGGGATACGGCACCACGGCAGAAGCTCAGGACGTTGATTCGGACGAGCAAACGAACGAACAAGTGTCGGAGATCCTCAGCAGCACTCTTTAGGATGATACAAGCGTTCAATCATGTAGATGTGTGGTTTTATCACCGCTTGAATTGCCTCTAAGCTCCAGAACTCCTCTTTCCTCTCTGAACGCACAGTTTACAGCTCACGGTTGTAATGAGTGAACACTTAGCCTAATCAATTCTTGCATCCTCGCTGCAGAGGATGAAGTTGCTGGTCAACTCTGCGGGACTCATTAATCATGGCTCTGACTGTTACAATGTTAAATATCAATGCAACGTGAAACAAAGCACTGCTTTTCCTCAGAACTTGAAATTGCCTCAGCCAATGGAGCCCAACAGTGAGCGGCCACCTTTTCAGCTGCCTTTGTTCTGAATGTATTTTTCCCATTTATTATCACCATAGGGTTTTCATAAATGTCTTCAGACTGAAGGACTTTGAAGTCATGAACAAAACCCAAACCAGCACTATATTATATCTATTTGCACACAAAAACACAAACTTTTTTATGTGTGTGTCTGTCTGTGTATGTGTGTGTGTGTGTGTGTATAATTATTTATTTATTTTATATATATATATATATATATATATATATCAGTGCTGTCAAATGATTAATCATGATTAATCACATCCAAATGAAATGTTTTTGTTCACATAATATACGTGTGTGTGTGTGTGTGTGTACTTTGTATATTTATGTATATATAAATACACACAAATGCAGAATATATTTGGAAAATATTTAAATGTATTTACATGTTTATATTTATATTCATATCATTTATATCTAATATATATTTAATGTATAAACAACATATTTTTCTTAAATGTAGTATATACATGCATATTTATGCATTTATATGTAAATAATAAATATAAACAGTACACTTACATTTGTTATGTAAAGAAAAACTTATTTTGGATGCACAATTATTATGTGTGTGTGTGTGTGTGTGTGTGTGTGTGTGCGTGTGTGAGAGAAAAGAGAGAGAGTGTTTAACTAATGCATTAGTTAAAAAATTAACATTTTTAAAACATTGTTACAAGTTTATCTATCTATCTAACCACATACATACAAACAATCTTGTAACATATATATATATGAACATATCTAAATTAATTGATATAACTTTTGTTTAGTCTGTTATGAAAAGTTTAATGGTCATTAGTGAAGTTCTCTGTGGAGAAAATGAATGGGATTTTTGCATCTGGAAACATGCTGTTGGGCTCTGTTGTAGTGTTTTTAGGTGAAGAGTGGATTTAGGTGATTTGAGGGTCAGTTTGAAATTCAGTTTATGTGTTTACTTGCTATGAAAGATCGACGTATCTGCTTATTTCCCTGCCTGTTTAGTTATGTTTGCTCTTTCTATTGATGTATAAAGTGTGCATCATCCACTTAACACTACATCTGTTTCTAATAGATTGCATTTCAGTGTTCAGAAACACTGGATGAATGAAAAATGGTCCCATTACTACAGACCCTATTACCAAAGTCGAGCCATTTTTGAATTAAAAAGCTGGTAAGTTGTTCTAAGAGAAGGCTGTGTGACATGTGTTCCACAGAATGTGTTTCATTGAAAAATACCTTGAGTTGTGCGATGTTTACCATATGATGGTGGTTTGTGGCGTGTGATTGTTCACATCCGAAGATTCGGTGTAATTTGTTTGTTTCTGTTCCTATTTATGCTGGGTGACCCACTGTTATGAAAGGAAATGAAAACCACTTACGTTTTACAGGTTGAAGGAATAATAAAAAAAAAACTGCACTTTTAATATATACAGTATATTTGCATCCCACAACTTTTATTGTAATTAGAGTTTGACAGATAGATTCTTTGGAATCAGACCACTTTTGACCTGGAGGAAGAAGACTTATTTGCTTGTACCGCAAAATTGTGCCACTTATATAAACATACATTTTAATGATTTGGAAGTGGATTATTCTTCTTGAGTAGTTATTATCATCACAGCACTCATTTTGTCCATAAAGCCATATATATTTGAAATTAAATGCAAGTTATGGTGTAAGGACGTTTTGCAATGATTCATTGTGAATATAGTATATATTTATTCACACTATCCATGAGATCCATCCTATAATTAAGTGAAATATTAATTTTTTTTTCTCCTGAATGAAAAGGGCAGCTTTTGCAAGCAACATTGTGAATGTGTCTGTTGCAATGTTTCAACAGTTTATTAATGTCTTTAGTGTTTTTTATGAAAAAAGAGAATAATGGTATTTGCACAAAATGTTTGATTTCCAAATATATATATATATATATATATATCGCGACTGGAGTTTCTCCTGTGAAGGGTTGTAAAATAAAGATTTCATCTTCCGGTTAATGTACAGAGATGTCAGCTGGTGCTCCAGATCCTGTGGGTAAATGCACTGTTCTGACACACCGGTGTGTTCAGTATGCATTCAACACAAGCCCACATGAGGCATTATTTATCATATTCCACCTTACTTGTATTCCAGTTAAATAATTGAACTCTCTGCAACTGGTATTCCAGTGAGGGCATTATTGTTAAATTATATGGTACATTTGTCTTGATACCTTTATACTGTGCACAATGCAAGCCAAAACAATTAAGAAACATCTGTATATTTTTGCATTATGCATTTATTGATCCAAATAATATATTTCAGTATTGTATTTTTGATGGTTGGTCCCATGTCATAAAAGTTTCTGATGTAACTTGTTTGCTTTTTGTGATGCATCCTGAATATGACGTTGTGACAAATGTATTTAAGTCATAAAAATAAACATTCCAGTGTAATTATTTTAGACATTATGTGTGTTTCTTTCATTTCAGACCTATAGTAATATATATATATATAAACATCTTAAAATAATTTAGAAATATATTCTAAATTATATTTTAATAAATTATAATAATTATATATTTGTAATATATGTATATTGACACTTGAAGTTTTATTGCAATGTTAACAATTTAAACAACTGACAATATATAATTATTTAATGTTAATCTTACAGTGGTTGAATACAGATTTTATATTTTCTTCATGCTTGTTTCAGTATGTGTTTATAAACTGATAACAAAGTATAATTATGAAATTTAATTCTTGACTACACGTTAAAAAAGTTAAACAGTAAAACACATACATATATATATATTTATTTATTTTTTTAATGTATTTTTTATAGTTACATTTTTATTAATAAAGTTTAATATTTTTATAAATTGACATGAAGCTTTGTGTACAACATAAACATTTTAAATAGGCCAATTTATTATATATAATTAGAATATATGGTAATCAGAGGTTATATTTTATTTGTGCGTGTTATGTGGGTTTAATATTTTGTAGAAATTGACAAGAAGCTTGGTTTGCAACGTTAACAATTAGAAAAAACGGACAGATCCAAACAGAGACTTTGTTTTCTTGTGTATGTTTGTATTTAAACCTGGACTGACCGCATGTTAGAAACCGTAACTTTCAAATCGAGCGTTCAAATTGCTCTCTTGTTAGATCATCAAAGGTCTTCACAGGGAACTAAACAAAAACAAATGACATTTTTATCTAGCTGGCTCATGAAAGAATCGGGAATATTTTGACCTCAAGCTGGGAGGCCTACTGATCCGTCATTAAGATTAAGTGAACTTCAGAGTCGGATCAGACATTGATGGTCATGGAGGCGCGACTGGCCTTTGCCCAGATATTCCATGAAAATCAAAGGACAAATATACCTCCAGATGATTCGAAACACGTGGATCTGGCCGTCAGTTGAGGGGAAGAAATGAGAATGTATGTGTATGTTGGAAGAGAACTCAAACCGTGGCGAATATTGCTATCGAGGAGATGATCTGATGATTAGGTCCGGAATGACGCAATGTTCTCAATTCACAGCAAAAAATTGACAGGAGCCTGTTTGAATATGGCCTCTATGTGTCCAGACGCACACTTCCATGGAAACCACTGTAACACAGTTAAACAGTCACTCGTACAAATTACAAGACAGAGCAAAGGAATCCACGAGAGTACAACAGCATACATCAACTGAGCCGCAGTTCACAGGTTAAGACACTTATTATGAGTGACATTTAATACGAAGACAGTATGGCGTCTGTTCATCACAAATGCATTAATCAGTTTTATGTTCATATGGAGGACTCTGGAAAACAGCGTAGCTCTTTATTTGGCTCTCAGAAATCTCTTTGTTCACCGGGAGACTGCGCCGGTCCTGCGTTTTGTAACTCTAGCCGGAGGATAGGCCATTTTCAAGGGCCACAGATTCCTTCGTCACTACAGACGGTTGGCAAGCTTATCTCAAAAACATAATTTCAGCCCACTTCCTTTCTTTTAAATAAGAAGTCGCATTCTACTGGCGCCGGACACTCGCTGACACAGGAGCAATCCAGAAAATTGCTCTAAGGTCAATTTGAACGCTAAAGAGGAGCAGAGGAATATCATAGGATGTCTGAATGCAACCTTGTCATTGCTAGAAAAGCCAAAAAAAGGCATTTCATGCGAACAGTGGCACCCATTTATTTGATTTTAGAGTAAACTGATATCAACTGATTTAAACAGAACAACATACATATACTTCACATCAGCTTTTGTTAGGCCAGCATGTAATAAACTTGAATCGCTTGAATGCACATCATCTGTAATGAAAAAATATGTATATGCATCATTTATTTATTAGTAAACTTAGTTTGCAATGTTAACAAAGTATAATTATGAAAAGTAATTCTTCAAAGGTTGACTACAGGTTTAAAACATTTCAGTAAAACAGAATACAGAAATATATTGAACATATTGAAGCTTGAAGCTTGCAGTGGCAAAATATTTTTAATGAAAAGGCTTTTTTTGTTTTTGTGTTGTTTTTGGTGAGCCTTAAATGTCAAGGTTCTGTAACTGTTAAAAAGTCAAATTAAAAAGATGAAATTCTCGGAAATGTTGATATGCGTTCAGTCTTCGCGAAAAGGCACATTCATTCAGGTCTACTGTAATAACATTGTTGTCAATATTTGTGACTGAGTAATAAAATAACTGAAATATTTTAAAGCTAAAATATAATATTTCTTTAAAAAATAAAGCTTTATTTTACGGTTACATCAATTAGTTCCTGATTAGCATGCACTTTACTAGAATATTAGACATTTATTAGTACTAATTAAGCACATATTAATGCCTTATTCTACATCCCTAACCCTACCCAATACCTAAACCTAACAGCTACCTTACTAACTATTAATAAGCAGCAAATTAAGAATTTATTGATGGAAAAATAGTTAGTGTTACCTATTCTAAAGTGTAACCAAAGCTCCATGATCACGGTTCCTTTAAATTTTATAGACAGGCCTACGTTTCATATAGAAATCATTATAAAACTGTGAAATAAATATTCACTCACGTGTTGTTTTAATTGTTTAATTATTGCTATTAATCTTTTTTTCATTTTATGTTTCAGTCAAGTTCACACAGATCCTAAAGACTCTCGTTACTAGGTTACTAGTACTCGCGGCTGTCATTGATCTTTTGACATGTCACTCATGTGCGCGCGCACCGGCAGAGGGCGACCAACGATAGGCATCCCTCCGGACGGACCCCCTTCTACCCCACCCACCCCATACCCCACTCCCGGCCCATCCCACCCCCCTCCCCTCCCTAAATAGAAGGAGGTGTCGTGGAGCTCTGGCAACAGACCCACAATTGAGAATGGGTCTTTGGGTTCTATCGCGACCCGCGAGGATAAATCAGACGAGCCAGGTGATTCTCAGTTCGGCGCCCGTCACCAGAAACCATGCGGATCCTCAGACACCAGGACCCCGGATTCAGACGCGAGGAGACCGCGAGCTCAGAAAGGAGACCGGGTCCGGCTGAAAACGCCTGATGCTGTCATGAGCCCTTCTGCTGATGGGAACCTGTGCGTAAAACCGGAACGAGACGCGCGGAATGACCACAAAGTAGACACTGTCACAGCGTTCTTGAACCCCCGATCACATTTACGCGCGAAGTGGCACCAAGGACAGTGCCGTATGAATTGAACGAACACTTTCTAAGGAGAACGCTCGTGGGTAAACACCGCGCGCGCTGGAGACTGCGCTCTCACGGCTCGCCAATAACTCAAGCGAACACTCTAGCGCGAGGATTAATCAGCCGAAAAGATGGATAACGTGCCGTATTTTCTGGCTACGTACGTGCTCATTTTCTCCCTCGGATTCAGGATAGAAGGAGGGATGTGCCAACATTACTACCTCCTCCGTCCCATTCCCAGTGACACTCTGCCTATAGTGGTACTCAATGAGGACCCGGATCCCATACTGGACCCTAAGGAGCGGGATCTGAACGAGACCGAACTCAGAGCCATGTTAGGCAGTCAGTTCGACCAAAACTTTATGTCCATCAGCCCGCCGGAGGACAAATACGCAGGACAGGACGACCTGAATGAGTCCGAACTCTTCAAGCGTCCCACCGGCACCATGCCCAAAGAAATCAAAGCCATGGAGTTTGAGATCCAGCTTGGGAAAAAACACAAGCCCAGTAAGAAACTCAGAAGAAGGCTTCAGCTGTGGCTGTGGTCCTATGCCTTCTGTCCGGTTGTGCACACATGGCAGGACCTGGGGAACCGATTCTGGCCCCGCTATGTGAAGGTGGGCAGCTGCTACAATAAAAGGTCTTGTTCGGTTCCAGAAGGGATGGTTTGCAAACCTGCCAAATCCAGCCATTTTACGGTTTTGCGATGGAGGTGCCTGCAGAGAAAGGGTGGGCTCAAATGTGCCTGGATACTAGTTCAGTACCCCATTATAACAGAGTGCAAATGCTCCTGCCCGAACTGAAATAAGCTCGGTGCTCATTCTCACATGCACTGTCCAGTGTAGGAATGTATATTTGATGTATATGTGGTGCCATTCTAGGTTACACTTTACATTGGTGTTCATGTTACTGTGTAATTTCAGACAGAAGTACTGATGAGGGATGCTGACGAAACTTTGTGTACTTAACATGTGATTCTTTTGTGGAGCTGCTTGGTATTATAGTCATTATAGTAAATAATTATAGTAATACGTCTAACATGGACACTGTAAAGTAAAGTGGTGCCTGATTCATTTATATAAAAAAGAAAAAAAGGTCAGTATTTGCCTATAATATCCAGTGTCTACTGTAACTTTGGTTGTAATGTAACTTTATACATATTTATGTCGAAGAGCATTTCGCATTCAAAGTGCGTTTATTGAAGGAATTCCAAGCTTTTTCCATTATTCGGAAAAGACAAATACTTTATCTTTATACACCTCAGACGGGAGATTATAGATTACAGTCTTGGTGTGCTGTAAATATAAGGGGAATGGAAAATAACTGCTCATGTAAATTAAAAGAAACTATTTATTCTTTATGTCCATGTAGTCGAAATGCATTTAAAATAAAACCACTAAAAATGGCATGAACTGTTTTTTGCTTATTTCACTTGCCGTGCGTATACGCAATCTGCTTAACATGCACTGCATGCAGTAAAAGCCGCCAGCTGCTATTTATAAAGCCCTCCACGCTGATGTGACGCTAATTGAGCTGATATTATTTTAATTTGACTTATGAAGTCAAGTCTGGATCGTAATAGACAATTGGTGATTCGTATTCCTCGGAGGGAGTGGATCAGTTACTTTGTTTTTTTTCCTCTGAGACGCCATTCCGTCCTCAGACAGTCTGAAGGGTCTTTGTAAAAGGATTAAAAGTTAAAGACCTTCATTTTCAGATTCTTTCATTTAATCTGTGTGGCGCCTGAAACACATGCTGGATGGATGATCACATGTAAAAACATTCTCTGCTCTGTCTGCTGCCTAAAGTCTATTGGCATGAAAGGAACAACTTGACCTCGCAAAGGAATGAAGACACCGACGTTCCGCTCTGTATCGATTAGGTTTAAGCTCCTTTTTTTGACAAGCGTCACATAAATGGCTTTGACTTTATTGTTTTGCTATATTTATACATTACACTGCAGCATTTCAAAGAGTCAAACTCAGTCAGGGATCAATCACGCCACGTCAGTGTACCAGTTAATGCACTGCTTTAAAAACAAAATCAAAAAGTGAATCCTACTTTTGACTTCATCCACCAGCACATTGTCCAGCGTCACTTGGTTTTGCACACTAAGGAGGGTTTATGTAAAGGAACATTACATCTTCATATTACTCTTCAGCTAGCTGCAGAATAAAAACACTGCCTGTTCCTCCTGCATTCCAGTAAGCTAAGATTATGGACCTGTCACTCCACTCTACTCAACAAGAAATGCTGTGTGCCAGTGTCTTTCTTTCTCTCTCTCTCTCTTCACGAGGCATATTTTCACACAGTGAGTAACTGGCCAGCGCCATGCGTGATTTTCAATGCAGGCTTAATGTACCTCAATCGGCGACCCTCAAACCTAAACACTCATAGATGCTCTGAATGATCCCATTTCATCGCTCTCAGGGCATCACATCCCAGGAGACATAACTGGAAACTTCATCTCGCATAGTAACATGCCACCCAAGTTCTGGAGTCCATCCAGTATCACTAACAATCAGGTGTGAGGAACAGTTGCCCCTTTACACACTGCGCCCATCCCGTGATGAAAGCCAGTCTGGCCACCCAGGCGCTCTCTCTAACCATGACAGAGCGGAAAAACCACCAGTCATTAAACGTTCAGATAGTTTTTTTTTTTTTGCACAGACACTCCCTTAAAGAGAAAAGCCTCTCATTGGTCTGAACCTCGTGCGTGTTTCCTGGCGACTGCACCGAATAGCTGGTGTGCAGAGGATGGAGGAAACCCAAACCAAAGGAACATGGGGACGTGAGTAGGTTTGTGGGCAATACCAATGGCCTAGAAACTCCTTACTAAAACAGAGCTCCAATACTATTCACAAATATATTTATGTAATCATTTAATGATTCAGGGTTACAAGTTCATACAATGTATGCAGCGTTATGACTGAATATCGACCTATACTGTCATCATGAAAAAAAAGGGTTTGAATAAAGAAATATATAAAATAAATATCATATTAAAGAATGTGACCACTAAAAAGACTTGAATAATATAATATAAAATACAAATGTTTTGGCTAAATGTAAAATTTTAGAATATTTAATAATAAAAAAATCTTGAACATAAAATGAATCTATATATATAGTCCATTAAATCATTCTCAATATACATCCACTTTACTCTTTGTATGTAAAATATGGAATATGAATTTTCAGTATTAATCTCAGGCTTTTGGAACCATAAATACCCAACACAAACCACTCGTACGTATCAATTTTTCAAAACTGGATTTATACATCATATGAAAGCTGAATAAACTAGTTTGAGATAAGACAACATATGAAACTATTTGAAAATATTGAACCCTTAAATTTGTCCAAATGAAGCTCTTACTTAAAAAATACGTTTTAATATATTTACGGGAGGAAATCTCTACAGTAGGAGATCTTTACTTAATATTCTACTGATTTTTGGCAAAAAAAAGTTTTTTTTTTTTAATTTTGACCCATTCAATGTATTTTTGGCTATTGCTACAAATATACCCCCAGTGACTTAAGACTAGTTTTGTGGTCCCGGGTCACATATACGTTTTTGTTATTGTAGCCTATGCTGTGAGGTTCCATTAGCTTCTTGTTTGTTTTTGCTGTTCTACTTTTAAAGCTGGACCAAATGAGCCTCTGAAAAACAGAATCAGCCTCCAACTGTGAAAGCATATCTGTAGAACCGAGAAATGATGTTGTTTTCACCATTGGCAGTGAAATGTGTCACTTTACAGCCTTGACTTGTCAACGTTTCTCATATTTTATGAGAGTGTGACATTCAAAAACAACATGTGGTAAAACTCTTTATTATAGCTTACATTTACAGTTATGCGAATGATGTCAGGAAGAGACATGTATCAACATATGCCTCCGGCTTGATGTCTGTCACTACTCTGCTTTAAGGAAATTCTCTTTCTCAAAATCTCAATAGCATTATATTCGTTGAGTGTGTGTCTTGGCCTTCATTAAAATGCTGTTGTTAGGCACCTTTGAAAATGGCCAGGTGGTATCAGGGTATCTGAGTGTGCTCTTGAGGATGATATCACCGAGAAAAAGGTCAGAGTGATCTCAAGTTCATACCAGAGATCATAGCGATGGGGTCAGAGGGATGATTGCATGTTAGATGTTGGAAGATCAGAGCTATATTTGCAGACGTGCAGGCTCAAACTGACTTTGAAGTGTAAGAGAGTCGGTACCAAATATGATTAAAGAACGTCTCCTTATTAATGAAAGGGGAACATCAATGCACAATCATCTGGACCGCAAATTGGTCCAAATCCAAAAAAGATTAAAATGCATGTGATTATTCTTATCATTTTTTTTTTACATTTAAGTCAAGATTTGTATTGTTTTTGTGTTACTTTTTATCATGTCTTGCAACTTTTTCTTACTGAAGAAGAAAAAGAAAACAATTTGAATCTGAAAGCAAATCTTGAGCACTTTACATCAAGGTTGACAGATAGAAATGCCTAAAACCTCTTCAGCCTTCAATTTGAGCTCAAGTTCTCATCATTTATTCCCCTCCAAAACACTGCACAAACATGAGGGATGGCAAATACTTGACTCAACTGAGGTTTAATCAAACCGCAAGCTTCATCTCCCTTTTGTTCCTCCTTGCTTTTTTTCCCTTAAGAAATTGGCAGCGGAGCCCTATAATTTCCCCCCCATTCGCCAGGCCAACGTGGGCTCTGTGCCATTGTTCCACCCATCGCTGTCTATACGGTAAAAAACGGACTCGGTCTCGTAGCACAAGAAGGATCTCTTCTTCTCTATTCATAAAGCTTCGAACAAACATTTTAATCCTTAACTGAAAGACAAATCTCTGTGTACGCAGTTGCCACCCGTATGCTTCGTTCTCAATATTTTCAGGTCTAGATCAGGTTCCTCTGTTTGAAATTTCACAGCGCTGTCGTCATGCTCGGCTGCTGCAATAGATATTTACAGGAGATTAGATGAATGTATGGAGGTTTCATTTGTAATGAGGTGGAACAGATCACCTTCGGTCCGCGTGGAAACAGTATTTTGTTTGTGTTCAAGCTAATTAACATCATGGAAGCTCATCAAGTGCTCAACAACTAAGCCACCAGGGAAATTTGTGGCAAACTGAACAAGCAAGGCCCAAAATCTCAGCCTTTCGCTGTCCAGATCAGTTACTCACATAATTTAGGAGTTGGATTGAGAGGTGTTTTGGATGGCGGTACTGACACGGGCCGAAGTAGGAACTATTTGTCCTGCATTGATTCTCCACGCAAAAGCAGGATCCATCACGTATCGGCCTGTGGCTGTTTGAAGGAGGTTGGACTGGTGTTGAAAGTATTGGCAAAGCTGATCCATAATAAATGCACCCAGCAGACTGTGGCGCCACTCTTGCGTGTGCCTCTGCATACGAGCGTTGCTTTGTGTGTGTGTGTGTTGGGTGAGTTCGTGAGACAGCATGTGAGTGCATGTTCTTGTGTCTGTATATGTAATGGAATCAAAGTTTGTAATTCCTCTTGAATGATAGCCCTACTATTTATTTCCAAATGCAGGCTCAGGACTGAAATGTTATGGATCACAGCCTTTCTTAACATGAGAAGTGGTGTAAAAGAAGATGTGAACAGTCGTAAAGAACACTGGCATTAAATGCCTCGGCTGCATTCTCCAAAGTAAACGAGTGGTGTTTTTGATGGATAGAGGTGGCAGGAGAATCGCTAATCCAATTTTCAAAAAATTAATTCATCTTTGATTCTTTTCCTTCTGTTTCACTGCCAAACAAAACAAACATGTAGCGATGGTTTATCCAATTGTTTTAGGATCTGTCGGTCTGAACTATCCTATCTGACTCAGGCCTGACTGAATGTACTGACTTCAACCACTAATACGTGAATATATTTGTACATTAGTATAACCATGGAGAATTTGCAGGTTTATTAAGACAAGACATGCAGAGGAACTTGTTCATGGATTTCATTTCACATTTTAACCAGCATTTAAGTGACTAAACTCTATTAAACCTCTTTTCTTCTGAATTTATATCTTATTGACAAGCACACATTAGAATCGCTTTAGATCAGTCGACATCATTTATTGTTATGATCAGTGCCGTCGGTGGATGTTTCCAGCATCCTTCTCTGTCCTGTGAGTATGTCATGCACGATGCGTCCCCTAGTGGTCAATATAAGGACACGAATTAACTAAATAAATCCCAAGAGACTGTGCAGCTGTGTCCCCGATTTTTTTGGTATCTAGCAAATGTATAACGACTTAAAAACTTAGAAACACAATTATTTAGGCTATTGGCTACACAGCCATTCAATACCACTATATTTTTAAGACAAAACACAGCACTACCATGTTAACTAGAAAACATGTATTTTAACTACATTACCTCATTTCTATAAAGATGCGAAGACCGATTCATTCAGTCTGGAACACTGAGTTGTGTATTGGCTAGGTCACCGAAGTAGCCTAGCATGAGCCTATCTATATTAAATAAATAGTACGCCAAAAAAAAAAAAAACTAAAACCCGTGGTATTAATATGCAAACAAGGACTTTGGCGCATGATACACAAGTGTTTGGCGTGCATATAATATGCAGTTTTCGCATGCATACGATATAAAAAATGTTGGCGAGCATATGATACACGTCTACCCCATAAACCATAAGCCTATCTATGCAGCATAAATACGAAATACAAAAAAAATATATAGTTTTTATTTACACACATTCCTGAGATCAGGTACATACACACACGCGCAAGATTCTCTTCAAATTGTTGCAACGCGATATAGGCAACATTAAGCAGGAAAAGAGAAGACATTTGCCGCCAAAATGCCCCTTAACGCAAGGCTAAAAATGTGGCGGGGGCACTCAGAACGTACCGATGCACGAAATCCAGCTTGGACAGAAAAACAGTTAGTTTTCCTATATTATATGTACATATATGCACATATATGTTTACCTATATATTCATAAAATTATTAAAATATATGAAAATTATTTTTAACCCATTCAAGCGCTCAAGTGTCTCACCTCAGCCATGGTATTGAAGGTGGAGAGAGAGTTGGTTATTAATTTCCATCACCTACAATCCCTGCCACACCTGGGATTTGAACCCTCAACCTTTGGGTTATAAGTCCAACTCCCTATCCATTAGGCTACTATGCAGCATATATATTATCATATATGTGCATATGTACTGCATATAGGTTTCATATATGCGCTTATATACTGCATAAAGGTTTCATATATGCACTTATATACTGCAAATAGGTTTCATATATGCGCTTTTATACTGCATATAGGTTTCATATATGCGCTTATATACTGCATATAGGTTTCATATGCGCTTTTATACTGCATATAGGTTTCATATATGCGCATATATATTAATATATATGCGCTTATATACTGCATGTAGGTTTCATATACTGTATGTGCTTCTATACTGCGTTTAGGTTTCATACTGTATATGCGCATATATTATCATATATGTGCATATATACTGCATAAAGGTTTCATATATGCGCTTTTATACTGCATATGGGTTTCATATATGCGCATATATATTCTCATATATGCACTTATATACTGCATATAGGTTTCATATATGTGCTTCTATACTGCATATAGGTTTCATATATGTGCTTCTATACTGCATATAGGTTTCATATATGCGCATATATATTAATATATATGCACTTATATACTGCATATAGGTTTCATATATGTGCTTCTATACTGCATATAGGTTTCATATATGCGCATATATATTATCATATATATGCTTATATACTGCATATAGGTTTCATATATGCGCTTTTATACTGCATATAGGTTTCATATACGCGCATATATATTAATATATATGCGCTTCTAAACTACATATAGGTTTCATATATGCGCATATATATTATCATA
>JAUMHQ010000069.1:12938622-12949215 GCA_032361165.1 Enteromius paludinosus
TATGTGCATATATACTGCATATATTTTTCATATATGCGCTTCTATACTGCATATAGGTTTCATATATGCGCATATATACTGCATATATTTTTCACATATGCGCTTCTATACTGCATATAGGTTTCATATATGCGCATATATATTATCATATATGTGCATATATACTGCATATATTTTTCATATATGCGCTTCTATACTGCATATAGGTTTCATATATGCGCATATATCCTCATATAGATTCTTTCCATGTGGGATGACCAGGTAAGATGGCGAAGCAACTCTTCATGCTTAGCCTCATGTTCCAATCCCTTAAAAGTTTCTCATTGTACATTAAGTCTGGCTTCTTTTATGGTGGTCAAGTGAAGTGGTCATTGGGCAAATGGCCAGTTGCCCTAATGGTTAATTGGTTCTAGATATTCACAGTCAAAGAGGTTTGGCTCCATTTAGCACATGACTCATTGTACTTGACTGTTTATACATGAGAATCCATAACCAGACTTTGATTAAACCTGCAGGACGTCGTTTGTTTTTACACTGCAAAAAGCATCTTGCATATGGACCCTTTGCTCGTTTCCGGGTTTCTCCGCAGCAGAAGTCGTCATAGTTGGGTAAACTTGAAGAGCAGCGAATGGCACGGTACCACAAATATATTTTTTGCATTCCCATTTGCTCAAATAGCAAGTAAAACTCCACAATAGTGTTTCCATGACTTCTAATAAAAAGAAAAAAAAAATACAGAGAGAGACTGATAACGGCAGTCAAAAGAGACAATGATGGACGCTGCATTAGAAACACCCTTGCATTAGCACAAACTATCTTTTTGTAATTTGATGCAAAGGTAATATAATGCAAAGAATGGTGTTAAAAATGTGCATGCGTATTTTTTAAAATACAAATAAGAAAAATGTTTCAGGATTTACAATGCTGTTAAACGCGTGAAAAGGGTCCATTAGTACCATTCTGTACACCTCACTGCTCGCACAAATACATAAAACTAAACCATATATGACACAGACGAATGACAGCTTTTGTGTTCGGCCGCTTTGTGAAAACAATTTCGAAGCATCTATCCATCAAAGTACGAAAGACAGATTTATGGCTTTACTGTTGAGACCATTTCCCTCTTTACATAGATATTACCTCCTAAATCTTGCAGCTACATTAGAGTTATTCAACCTGGCAGGCATGAAAGCATGAGGCAAGCATTGGAGGAGAGACCTGCACCCACATGCTTAATACATGATTAACGCCTTGTTTCAGCTCAAAGGAATGCCTCATCAGAACTGCTTGGGCGGGACTGTAGGAGCGGGCGAGTGAGGATATGGAGGTGTTGAGTCAGTGTTTCCATGGTGGCGTTGGAGAAGAAAGCATGGGCGCGCTTTCTGTGCAGTGACACCTCATTGACAGGTATGTCAGAGAGGTGTGCTGGTGTCCGGAGCAAGGCGGCCATACCACAGAGCTTGTCAGAGTAAATCTGTCGTCGCAAACCCCTAAGAGGTCTCACCAGAGTGTGAGGCGACACGGTTCTTGTCCGCCCCCGCGAAACAAGGCCGCGGGAAGACATGGCGTTTGACCAAGACCACCAGTGCATCTTGGCCAGTCCTTGTGAAATAGTTGAAATGGTTTCTAACCTCATCCACTGAGCGTTTTATTGGATAGACCACAATAAGAAGGCTATACACTGTGTTTGAATTTCGATTTAAATGGCTGTTCAAATTAATATAAGATGACTATTTCTGTATATTCTGACCGTTGAGGCCGTTAAGGCGGTGCTCAAAAAAGCAATACACTATGAACCTGAAATAGCACTGGAAAAATAGTCCACATGATCCTCTTGATACTCCGTTCTGCATTCCCTTCAGCTCAGCACGATTGTTAAGCCTCAGATGTAAACATGCTTGTTTCCCGGCTCGACTGCTCTTTGTGAGCGCTGAGCGTCGCAGACATGAGCGTAGTCAGAGGGAAGGAGAAAATCCACTCAGAAGAATGCGACTGTTTGACATGTGCTCTCACAGCTAATAATGGATGAGAGCAGAGAATATTAGAGTGGCCCGGTTAGGAGCTGACATGTTGTGATAGAATAAAAGTGCCATGTAGGTCTTCAGAGGGAAATTCCCAAGTGTTTATACTATGACCGGCCAAAACGACAGTCATAACAAGGTCTCAAGAGGAAGCACAGCAGTTAACACTAGTCTCTTATCTGTCGTTACTGACAGATCCAAAACTGGGGTGGAGTTTAAAACAATACATGTCTTTATTGACAAAAGGGTATAATCAGTATAAGACCAATTTAAAGCTTGAAAGCATGTGTGGCATGATATTAATTAACCACAAAATTGGGATTTGCAATAAATTATTTAATGACGAGATGCTTACAATGGAAGCTATTGGGCCAATTTGAATGCTTTAAAGCAGAAATGAGCAGTTCTTCAATTACAATTTTTTCGGTTGTTTTATGGTTTCGTTTTCTTGTCATAAAACTTTTCATGTCAACTACACTGAAGTTTAGTAGCTATGCAATCTGTGATTTTTTTCCCCCTTCACTAAAATCGGGAAATATATTATATATTATAGTTAACTGAATGTAAAATCATAAAACATGTTGCTATATACTTACAAAAATTGCTATAACAAAAAAATAAATAAATAAATAAAAAAATTCATTTGCAAAGGCAAAATTTTAAGAAATTAGTTAATTAGTAATAAATAATAATTAATAAAAAATATATAGACAAAGCACAATTTCTAAAACTTTAATTACAATTAAAATAAAAAAAAGAAATTATTCGATATATTAATAAATTATACAAGCACCAAAAGAACACATGCACATTGTTTACACTTCAATACTTTTGAAATATATTATGTTTTTATAAAGTTTAAATTTACTTCTATAGCATGCGTCTTACTTTAACCCTGATGTTTGCTCTTTGGAAAAAAAAGGAGGGAAAAGTCCAAGTTAATTTTTGTGGTTTTCAACAATCTGCCACAAGTATTGTCAAATATTGAGTTTAATTTGTAATATGCTTAGGTTTAATAGTTCCGCTGAGAGACATCTCATTGATTGTAGTGCGCTAAATTTGTGCATTCAAGACAATGTTGCTTTAAAAGCGCCCTGCATCCAACAGCATAAAGGATGATCTCTGCAGACAGAAGAAGAGTGTGTGTCCTGCAACAGTAGTAGAGCAATAGACAGAGACAGAGAGACAGAGAAATGTTATTGCACTGGAAGATAGATGGGAGTCTGGTGCGCGTGCCAGGGGGAGACTCCACATTTCCAGACTGGCTCTGCTCTGGCGGGTGACTGAGTGTGTGTACGTGCATGTGTATGTGTGAATGTGTTTGGAGGGGGCTACACTGCAGCACACTGTTCAAACTGTTTATGCATACCAGCCTGCTCTGAGTGCCTCTTTGTCATGAGCTGTTTACTTAAACTTATTTTGGGAAAATTCCACATGACTGGACGGGATTTTACCATAAATCATTGAATCTGCAGCTTTGTGTAATGATAACTTCTGTCAGTCATTTAGTCCTCATAAGCTCTTTTTCTGCTTTGTGTTTTTCCACAGAACTGACTTGTGCAGCCTATTGTGTGAAGTTTAAATTGAATGTGTGTGTGTGTGTGTGTGTGTATTCAAGGGGATTGGAAGAAATTAAAATCTCAAGAAATTAGTAAATAATGTGTGGTTGGCATCATTAACTGTTTGTATTTACAGTACTTGAATGCAATTGGTTCACATACAGTACAGTCGCAATTGTTTTGAGTTTGAAATTACTCACTATTTCCACTAGATGGCATCAGTATATCCTGGATAAAATCTGCATATTAACATAAAATAGGGCCTCTATTTTGCAATTTGCTTTAAAACAACATTCTTATTATATTTACTTTATAATCATTTGTAATTAAAAAAAAAACTATATTTTGAGTATTTCTAATTTAATAAAATATTTTAATTACAAATGATTTAATCAGCATAACTATGAATTAAGAGTTCATTGAAAAATGTACATTAAATATGAATTTCTTAATATCGTAGTATTGTACAGTATGTTGATATTTTCTTTTACTTTTTATGTGAATACTTAAATATAAAATATTCATATTTTTAAATATTATTTATTTATGCATTCATCCATCCATCCAAATTAATCCTAAAACCAAATGCTTTAAATGGAAAAAAAGGGACTTAAATGTTGTGGTCTCAGGTTTTTGGATCCCAATGTAGTATTAAATGACAAGCAATTCAAGAACAAGTGACTATCCCTCTTAGAAGGATGTTTGCATGTAGTCAGGGTTTATCTGGTCCTCATCATCGGTGACTTTCGCTCTGTTGGAGAGTGAAGGTAAAGTAATACTTCAGCATATTATGGAGAGGTAATGTGGTGGAAAAACAATAATGGAACTCTGTCTTACCTCGCTTTCCTTCTTTTATACATGTTGTAGGATGTAACAACCATAAACACAAGCTGTAAAAATCCAGCCACAGCAGCAAGACCAACAAACACATTATGAAGACTTGACTTGGGAACATCTACAAGGAAAAAAAGCTTGATTGATGACCTTTAACTTATGTAATTTGTGATAAGGTGATAATAGTGCTGGTACATTATGTCTTATTGGTTCATGGGGACATATGGTGAAAGAGTAAGATTTGTAATGCAGTGAAACAGTTTGATGGCATTATTTCTTCGCATGGAGTAATTAGATGATATCTTATCAAATACCAGATCTGATGGCTATCATGAAAAGTTGTCTTTACCTTTAAGATGGTTAAGAGATAAAGACATTGCGACATTATATAGCAGTATAATTTAGCATTAAATAGCAGATTATTTCTATTGTCTGTAATTTAAGATTATTTTTCAAAATATGATCATTTTTACCTCTTAAAATGGACAAAATAATAATTGGACCTCTAAAATATGAAATAAGTATAAAATGTCCATATATATATATATATATCTACAACAAACAAACAAATGAATAAGTATTTCAATGAGTTGGTAATATTTTTTAAGATATACCATGTATGTGTCAGGTATTCTATAGACATTATAATGAATGCATAATATATTTTAAATAACTTAATGTTATACTTATAGGCCTGGTTTCACAAACAGGGCTTAGCTTAAGACAGGACTAGGCATTAGATTAATTAAGATATTTCAGCAACTTTTACAAAAATGCCTTATAAGAAAGTATTACAGGTGTGCATCTTAACACAGAACATTGACACTGACATGAGTTAAGATATGTCAGAGCAAGATATTTTCATCTGAGACCGCTCAAACATGCAATTTAGCCTTGGACTTAAGCCTTGTCTGTGAAACTGGGGGATAATGTTATAACATCTCATGAATATTTATAACAGTTTTAATGTGATATAATATTTACTTATTTGTGGTTATAGCTTTTGTATGATAATGCATAACACACAATAAACATGATTCATCCATTTACATTACAATGGGTTATATTTCTCATAATTATAATGCATTCTCATGTCTTGCCATTTTACTTACTTAAAGCAGACAAATACCACTTATGAGTAATAACAATAATAGAAATACTATTGTTTTTCTCAAACAGCCATAAGATTAGATATAAGATCAGGTAAATGTGTACTATAAGAAATTGCCTTTGAATTTTTTTTTAAAAATAATATCAGTTTAATAACTTTGATAGTATCATTACCACTGTTGATAAGTAATTCAGCAACTACATGTCAACTACTGTAGAGTAGGTGTGTTAACATAACACACCTACTCTACTAACACTCTTAAGTTCATATAATAAACATTGCATTTTTTTTTTTTTTAGTTGAAAGTATTAGCCAGCTCATATTAGATCTGCCAGGCTCTGCTCCCAGCCAATCACAACGCTCACTCTCCCCTGAGACTCCGTCCACACGAAGCCGGTGCTTTCCCTATCCGATAATTTTTTTTCCTCGTTCTAAAAAAAAATTGCGTAAACACGAAACCACTGAAAACGGTATAGTATACAGTATATGCCAGACCAGTATGGGGCGCTGTAATTCTGCCATAGAGATACACTATAAATGGAGAAGAAGACTTTGAGCATGTGTATATCCTTGCGCGCTGTATATGAACCAAGAAGAAGACGACGAATTTGGTGAGTGACGTCGCCGACACGTGATCTGATGACATCATCGTTTCACAAAACCGCAAGGGTGTCGTTTTCAGATTTATCCACTTTGGGACACAGTTTCAAAAAATAGCGGTTTCAGTCTCCTAAAATGGCGGATCCGTTTGGACGAAACGCCAATACGATAAAAAAATGTAAACGTATACAGCGAAACGCGTCTCTGTGTGGACAGGCCCTGAGTTCTAATCACCATCACCTGCAACTCATCATCACTGCAATCAGTTTCGCCATAAAACCACACACCACTCCTCAGTCAGTGTCCAGGCTTGTTTCTACGAAGTGGAACTCCTTGCTCTTCGATATTGGAAATACCTACCCTGTATTACCTCCTTGTCTCTCCAAAGTTCCAGGATCCTCCCATGTATTTGGTGTGTGGTTGTCTCCCCGGTCCAGCGTGTCTCCATTGTCTCTGTGTGTCTCCATCGCTCCAACGGATCTGTAATTAGAAAGACTGTTATTGTTCTGCATTCATCCACGACAAACCAACCAGGTCTCTGATACTCACCCTGATCATTGTCTTCATCCATTGTTACAAGCTCTGCTGTGAAATAAACCATTATATTATACTTCCCTCACGCTTCAGAAACAGAAGCCCGGACGCAGACCATCATCACAGCATAAGCACTCACGATCCGTTTCAAGAACTCGTGGAGAACCTGCGGCCTCACAGTAAACACTCACATAACACTCAGCACCTAACCACTCACAAGATGTTGTACGGTACTGTGCAGATCTTAAATAAACATTGTCAAGATGCGATAGAAGTAGATTTAATATGGTGTTCGTTCGTTGTGTGGTATCAATCAAAAAACGTATAATCACAAATACGTAACTAATATAATGTATTATAATTGTTTTTGTGATTATTCATTAGATGTTATGACCCACTTTAAGCTTTTAACTGTATAATGAATTATACTTTCATTACAATGCCTTAAGAATACTCTTATAATGTATCATAAATACAGGCTTCATAGAAAGTGTTACCAATATTTGTTTAATAGGGAGAATCACTCATACCAGTACTATTGATGTCTTTATAAAATTGTTCTTTTTCCTATTAACCATTTTTCTATAGCCATTCAACATTACAGTATAAGTGAGAGCTATCAAATTTAACATATGTTAGACTGATATAAAATAACATTACATTTAAATAAACTTACAACAATCTTCGGTTACATTTTATTTTGATTGTCCTCTTTAGACATTCTACGAACTATAACTTTGTAATTACATGTCAGTAACATGTAACATCTAACTACATTTAGGGTAGGTTTAGTGTTAGTAAGATATGCTTAAAAATGCTTGCAAAGTTTCAGTATGTTGCATGTTGTGAACCCATAAAAAAAAAAAGTGTTGGACGTTATTAAGCAGACAGTCTACTAATACTCTAATGACTGCTAGTTGACATGTATTTGCAAAGATACTAACTCTTAGTAGAATGTGGACTGTCAAAATAAAGTGTTACCCAATCTTTACCAAAACTCATTATAAAAAATGTCATATTGAGCTACCTGTGCCCTTCAGGAAGTAGGAAATTGCTGTCTTTTCCTCCTTACCAGATAACAGGGTGAAGTGTGTAGGACGAGTGATGGTCAGGAAAGGTGGATTGACATATCCTGCCCTAGCCATTTTGTCCAGGTTTGGGGTGTCCACATCTCGGTCGTTGTCCCACCTGAACCCAACAAAGTTGATTAATATTAGTTTGTTTTTGCCTGTTGTGCAGCGATCTGTGACTGGAGCAGAAAGAGTGACTTATGTTTTCTTTTAGTATCTTATCAAGAGGCTTATTCAAATTTATGGGACAAAAACAATTATACAGCTCTTTTCTGAACAGTGTTTCTATGATTTACAGCTCAGTGCTCATAAAATGAAACATGGTTTCTTTCAAGACTGTATTGTGTGACGGTAAAGATATGTGTCTAACCAGTCATTAGACTTGTTGCCTAAGTAAGTTATTTATCTACACTTGTGCAACTGAAATGGCAAAAAGCAGTTGAATTTGATCAAACAGTTCTTCAAATGTGTGCTGGAAACTGTAGGGCTATTTCTGTACAAAAACTTTGTAAGTGTGAGGAGTACTGTGGCCCTTAAGTTGTTGACTTATTTTTGTTCTTAACCATCTCAGGAATCATCTTCACCAGCTGAACCAACAGCTTGGACATTCCCGATGGTCAGTGGCGGTTCTACTCGGAGGCCTGGGGAGGCCCGTGCCTCTGTAGTCATGTCCCTGGCCACCCCTGTGGCCACCCCTGTGCTGCCCAAATAAAAAAGTATGAATTTATTATGATTTTACAAACGAGCGCCAAAAGTGGAACTAATGCGACGCATCGTACTTCACGGGTAAATTAGAGCGGCGTTTGTTGTCATTGAAACCTCGTTTTTTTTTAGGGAAAACTCCTTTTTTCCCCTAACTGAAGCCTATTCAATCATGCAGTGATAACTGCAACGGTCATTGGCTGCTGCAGTGGTATAAGATTAAACCAATCGGCTTAACGCCGTCTACAGCGAGCCAATGGCCGCGGCTCCGCCGAAGCTGAGGGGGGCGTGCCGCATATATATAAGCGGACAGTGCACAGTCGGCTTCAGGATGCTTCGACAGAAGCGACGAACGCTTGCTGCACGGCAAGGGACGCAGTACTCGTTCCCGTGTCTCAGGGAACCTGGGTTACGGAAGTAACCTGTACGGTCCCCTTCGACACTTCACTCGTACTGCATCTGCTAAGACGCTATGGAAACACAGTTCAATCCCGCCGTGCTGTAAGTGTAGAGCGATCAAAGCCTGACAGCGGACCTAGGGGAAACCCGAGGTTTGTTTTCATTTTTTAATGTGCCCCTCTGGTTAAACACTGGCCCCTTCCTGGTAAAATTTGTCTAGAACCGCCACTGCCGATGGTCTTTTAGGCGTGGACTCTTGAAGCCTAGTCTTTTAGCACCATGTTAACTTAGGAATGGTCATTGCTGACAAAAGGTATGTCAATTGTTTGCAACCACACATATTTATACACATTCTTTGGTTTACTTGATTTTGAAATGATGCACATTTAAAATTGTAAATATGTGGCCCAAAGGAATGTCTGTGTTATGAGTATGATAATGCATTTGAGTGGTAGATTATATAATTTTAATAAATCTATGGTTTGAGGTCTTTGGGAAGCATTTTAATCATAGTTAAGGTCAGGGCTTTGACTGGGCCACTCCATGGTGTTTTCTTCTGTTTGAGGCCTTTCACTTCTTCATAATTTGCTCATCAATTATGAATGAGTATATTTCACTGAATTTAATCATCTTCAGACCAAAATAACAACAAAGAAAATACAACAGTTTTCCATAATTATGTAAAAAAACACCAAAATACTGAACAGATCATTTAGTTTTAAACTTGTAGGTCTCCAAGATATTGAAAGATCTAAAGCTCTTTAATCCTTTAAAATCCACAATCTCATTTATATTCAGTGTTATTACACACACACACACACACACACACACACACACACAAACACGGGCTTTTCTTCAAATTGCAATATCTTAACCCAGGTTTTTATAACTGAAGAACTCTAATATAGCCTTATTCATATGATACACATTCATGAGTCCAAACACATTTAATTTCATAATGCATTTTATGATGCACTCACCCACATCACATACTTAATTCAGTCAAATGCTCGAAGGTATGGTAATGTATTATTTAAAACAAATGTATATACAGTAAAACTTCTGGACATTGTCGACATGCTCTTTCATTGGAGATAAAGATATATATTACTGTAGTATAAATAATGATCCACCACCTTTTTATGATGCTAGAGGTTTGAACAATATTATAAACGTTTTTTTAAAAGTTACATAAATTCTGCAGGTTAAAATTTGTCTTTAAGCTTTTAAGAAAAAAATCAGTGGTCCATCTTAGAAGGATGTTTGCTTGGAGTCGGCTTTCAAGTCATCCTCATCTCCTATGTCTTTCACTCTGTTGGAGAGTAAAGATAAAAAATGCATCAGATCTTCGCAAAACAGACAAAAACTGTAACAAGTCTTAATGTAGCTCTGTGCCGTACTTTGAAGTAATTTTGCATCTTTTATATCCATTGTAGGATGTAACAACCACAAACACAAGCAATAAAAATCCAGCAACAGCAGCAAGACCAGTGAACACGTTCTGAAGAATCGACTCATGAACACCTGTGTGAGAGAGAGCGAGAGAGAGAACAACGAATAGTTGATTGATTGACCTGAATGTTATGTAATTAATTGTCCGAAGAGTGGCACCTACTGTATATCTTATCAAGCTAACTTAAAGTTCAACACATCTATTATGTTTTATATTATTTGGATTTACCTCCGGAATCACACGACTCTCCATCAGATATCAGCATGTGTCGGGTGTTATCCAGTGACCCGTCATTGATTTCTGGCGTTAT
>JAUMHQ010000069.1:12967408-12980716 GCA_032361165.1 Enteromius paludinosus
ATCAACGGCTCAAGCCTCCATTGCCAGCTTTAAAATTACGTTTTGGAACTAGCAAAAGAGTCGTTGGATGAGATGCGAAAGAAATAATCCTACTCACAATAGCGATTTAAATAGAAAAACCGGACGAATCCTGTGAAATATATCATCTGATCGATGTCTTGAGGTGTGGCAACCGTATTATAAGCATCATCACCTCGGGTGTGCATTATTTTGTGTATTAATTCAACGGTTCGTCGTCAATTATTCCTTACTTATTCAACCATGCCAAGGTAAATTCAGTTTTTCATTCTATGGCACCTTTAAGTAAAGCTGACCCCTTAAATGAAAATTCTGTCATTATTTTTCACCTTCATGTCATTTCAAAGCCCTTTGGCCTTCTTTTGGCTGTGTTTAGCAAAACGCATTTTCTTTCTGTACAATGAAATAGAATGGTGATCAAGAAAATGAACAAAAACCTAATCAATAGAAGTCTTTTAAGGCTGTATGATAGCTTAGTGTGAGGAAAAGACGTTTGCATAGATTTATACTGGTAAAATTACAGCTAGCAAATGTCATTCATATTTAAATTAGGAATGCACAATATTATGACAAATTTAACAGACACAACTGTCGTGTGGGAAGTGTGCTGAACAAAAAAACCTGGGCTTGCATACCTCTCACATTTGGCATGAATCCAAGTGTGTGCTCTTTTTTGTGTTTTCTGCCTTCTTGATGTTAATTGCATTAATTGCAAGTCACTTTGGAATATGAGTACATTTAAGATTCTAAAATTAACACCTTTTTTATTCTGGAAAATATGGTAGTTTTAAATGCTTAATGTTGGTGTAACTACGTTGGTAGTATAAAAGATGTTTATTCATGTTGATTTAAAAAAAAAAAAAAAGTCTAAATATTAAAAAAGACAGAAACTACTTATTTTGCAAGTTCATGTGTCTTCGAAGGTAATTGCAACGTATTCATAAATCACACAATTGAGATTCAAGAGATGTGTTGATTTAAATTTCATTGTGTAACTTTATGCAGATGCTCTACTGTATAAATCACTTGTTTTATATGGCTGCTCCTGTGTTTGGTCATGAGGATGCAGCGTTTGCTGTGTAGATCTCATCTTCAAAAACACACCTCCGACATAATAGAGCTCCTTACTTATTTAGCCCACGGCACAGCTTCAGTCGATAGAATGGCTCTCGCCAAGGGTATGAATGACTCCAAGGGCGGAGGGCGCTGGAGGTTGTGGACGGCGATCTCTCTTCTTTGTGTCTCCTCTCTTCCGCATTTCCCCTGGGCCACTCCGACCTAATGGGTGCATGTTCCGTTCCGGCATTCCATTCCAATTTGATAATAATGATATTTGCACAGGACGCCCTCTGCTTGCACAGTGTAATTACCTACTTTTTATATGATCTCTATTATTGGAAATCGATGTCGATAAGAGCACCCATTAGAGCTTGTTATTATCACAGCTTGGGTTTTGCAACACTGCCATTATTATTTTACACACTCTAGACTGGCAGGGTTTATGGCCTGCTCGCTGCAGCCAGGCTGGAGTGTCAGTCTAATTCGCAGACGGGCAATGGGAGAATAAGCCTCAAAGCGGAGAAATCACAAGTGAGCATTTTTTTTTAATTGGTCAGCGACTGAATCCGGTCGAATGTTAAACACGACAGCCGGAATAGAGATAATGGTGTTCCTAATGAATTTTATTATTATTATTATAATTTTTTTGGTGAAACTTTCTGTCTTGTGCAGGTCAGATAAGGAAGATTTTCCCCACAGGGAGAGTCTTAGCACATTTGTCTGTGTAAAAATTCACAGCTTTTATCTTGCACCCTGCTGAGAGAGTGAAATGATTATTAGCAATGAACTGTCCTTTAATGACGCAGTAAAAACAGGGCTGGACTGAGTGTAAAGAGCACTGGGACTTTTTCTGGTGGAACAGTTGTCTTATGGGACAGTTTGAATATGCAATTTATTTTATTTTGCACATTAACAGGACTTACAAATTGAGAGGTGGCTTGTTGCCAAAAAAAACTTTACTGCAACTGGTTTATCTAATAAAAAACATGATACCACAAGCAGCATAAATATTTTAATTATGCAAATTGAATTACAGTGGTTTGATTTGATTAGTGTTTTTCTGTTAAATTAAAGTTAAATGTTTGCTTTTGGTGTTTTGGTAAAAAAAAAGAAATATATATATATATATATATATATACACACAGTACTGTGCAAAAGTCTTAGGCCATTTGTATTTTCACCAACAACAAATGTTTTTAAGTCGGTTATTTCTATCTTTTGCAGCAGTGTGTCTGTTGGAAATGGCTAGCTGTTGTCAGACTCTAATCTCACTGCATTATTACATTTAATAACAAAAATAATATTTGCAAATGTGACACGCTGCTGCAAAAGATAGAAATAACTGACTTAAAACCATTTTGTGTTGGTGAAAATACTAGTGGCCTTTGACTTTGGCTCAGTACTCTACATAAATTTTGCATTGATGTTATTTCATGTTTATTTTGAATCTAATTTTACATTATCTGTAATATAGTAATATATTGTTGGTATTCACTTTGTTTCATTTTATTTATTTATTTATTACTTGGAGTTTTTTCCAGTTGATCTGTGTTTACCAGTACATATTCCTATCCCAAAGTTCACACTATTTCCTATTAAAAATATCAGGTAGGCTACACTGGTTTGGTCTGGTTTACATCTAATCCGTCATTATGGAGCTTATGGCTCTTTGCTAATATTTTACAGCAAATATATCATTAAGCTGTACCTGTTGCTCAGTTCACTGCAAACCAAATCACCGCTTCTCAGCAATATTCTTGTATTGATTTCTGAAGATCCGGCCCACTTGAAGGAATCTTGTTTTTCATTAAGTTGCGTACCAAAGGAAGTGTAGATGAATCCGGCATGGGAGAAATAGTAAGTCTGACGTTTACGGCAGCGAGAATTAGGGTGGTTGAATTGAGTTATGCAAGACCATGCTAGCTGGTATCTGCACAGCGGTGGGAGGTGGAGAGCAGCTAACTGGAGGGGAGGTGCTCTTGGGATGCAATTTAAAACTGAAAACAGATAAGAGTTGGAATGAATCAATGGGAGGTATATGCTGGAGAATGTTGTCTGGACATATCGAGTGGGATGGAGACAGTGGGGTCTTGAGATGGTTCCTAGACTGGTGTGAATTCAGGTTTAGTGGAGTCTGAATACATTCGCTCTCAACCTGACAGCTAATTACCAAAAACTTTTTTGTCGTATGTGTTGGTTGTCAGTATTTTTTTATGGATTCGGTATAAGGATTCACTCAGGTGTTTACTAAGCAATCCAAAAACCAATTTCTATGCGAAGTCCGTCTCTCAAGTAGGTAGATGTGTCCTTGCCATTATTTTGCATCAAAAAACAATAAAGAAGGTAGTTTGGTTGTACTTTCAAATGCATAAATCTGAGATAAAACTAAGATTTAAAATTTAATTTAAACTTTCCATTTTAATTTTCAATAATAGTAATTTATAAATATGTTTTTATTTCAATTAATATGTGAGGAAAAAAAGAAAATGAATGTGTAAAAAAACGTAAAATTTAAATTTAGATGACAACTTGATTCTGTGAACTTTTACAGTATTTGTAATTTTTTTTTTACAAATAAAGAAATATTTACTCAATCTGGGTAGTCTGTGTGCATTGTGACTCATGTGAATCATGTTTTTTCTAAAGCCAAGGTTAGGGTAACATTCAGGGCTGAAAATAACATGAATATGATAGTGGGCAAATTATGCACAGCATAGTTTGAAATCATAAGTTTGTCAATTGTGCGTCTCCAGTGAAGCTGAACTCTCCTCCTGTCCACATTCTATTTGTAATTTAGTTCGTAACGCAGAGAACATGCGATCATGCAGGATATAAATGCACACTTCACAAGATCTCACAGCTGGATTCAACTTAGTGTGCAAGGTTTGTGAAATTAACTGTTAATTAGACCAGTGGTTCACAACCCTGTCCTGGAGGCACCCCAACACTGCGCCTTTTAATTGTCTCCTTTCTCTTACAGTTTCAGGTCTTGGAGTCTCTACTGAGCTCATGAGCTGATGGCCTGAATCAGATGTGTTTGAATTAACGAGACATGCATTTTTTTGTACTGCACAAATTCCTTACTGAATGATTAGTTCTTTTATTTATTTTTAAAACCATTTAAACAAATGTTTTCTTGTCTGTGTATTTTTTCTTTTTTTTTCTTTTAGCAACTTAGTTCAACTGCAGATGGCAACTTTTCTCTTGATGGATTTTGCCCTATTGTAAAAATGGGAGATAACTTTGTCTAGGCTGGCATGTTACCCCGAGAATTCAGTCTATTGCCTAGATTTCAGAGAACCCCCTCTCAGCTCTGTAGTTTTGTACTTCAAGTGCTCTGATGTCTGAAAAACAAATATAGGCTCTCAGTGAGATTCGTGATCCTGATGCCAGGCACGGACAGATGGATGTGAGGTTATGTTTGCTCTCTACTTTGGCTGTGCTGGATTACTTTTATGGAAGAAACATGAAAGTTGCTCATGATGAAAATTTCATGGATCAAGAATAGGAAGGAGACCAACCACCCCATTGAGTCTGTTTTTTTTTCAGGGAGGTTTCAGGGACATCTTAGAAGTAGAATATACAGTAAGACTACAATACAATAAATTGTCTTCCATCCTGGTTGTCTTCAAGGCTATTTGGACAGTTACGAACTGGACTGACATTACGCTCGCCGTTACAATTCTTCAAATTGCTTTCATCCATTTGTGATGAATAACATATTTTCTTCACTATTGAAAATGGGCATGATGCTTTATTTATTCGTGAGGTTTTGCATGGGCTGTAGCATTAGAGAAAACAATGTAAACCACACATTCCTATGCACTATGGATTTTTGTTTTTGCAGTGACATCTATTTGATAAAATGTTAAATATGATGCTGCTAAAAAGAACAATATTTTGTGTATCTGGTATTATGCAAATTTTTTGCACATTATTTTCTAGGGATGGCACGGTTCATGAAAAAAAAATGAACCGTTCGGTTTGCTTGTCTCGGTTCGGAGCATGCATGTGTCGCTCGGTTCGACGGTTCATGACATGCGCAATGTAGCCTTGTGTCCCGTACAGTATGTGACGTTAGTGTGTTTCCCTTTAGCTGCGTTCACACCAGACGCGAATTTGCGAATCACGCCGCAGGATGTCTAATCGCGTCTTTGCATTGACTTAACATGTAAATCACTCACACTTGATGCTTCATTCGCGTCCGGTATGAACGCAGCATTTCGTGCATTTCTGGAGTGTTAAAGATTAAAAGAAAAAATAACAAGAACTGAAAACCATGACCCTAAAACCGTGATACAAACCGAACCCTGGGTTTTGTGAACCGTGCCACCCCTATTATTTTCCACACACTGTACAATTGTTTCTCCTCTAAGCCCCGCCCTTCTGAAATATGTTGATTTGTACAAAATTCATTGTTCTAAAAAAGTGAGGTGTGCCCTGATTGGCCAGCTATCCAGTGCACTGTGGTTGGCTGAATACCGCAAGCATGTGGCGGATATGTTATGGCCCTTACTATAATGCGATGCCACGTCCCTGTGCTATCACACCAAAACAATAGGTTGGACTATTCTGGAGCAGTGTTGTGAATACAACTTAACCACTGATTTCTAGTTACAGTATGAACACAAAGAAAGTTTCACTTTCACAATGAAATGAAGCAGTCTCCAGAACATGGCGCCGCAGCAACACTACATCGAGAATAATATCTCCGGCTTCTTTTTTTTTTTTAATACAAATTTGGGCAGTGTTTGAAAATAAACCCGCTCTGTGATTTAAAGAAGTGGGGGAGTGGACAAGTCATAACTTTTATAAAGATTATCTCTTTGGTTTTGAAACTTTATTCTTGGATCTATGCACTAACAGCTTGAAACACTCCAAAGAGAAACAAAAAATTTATATCGCATCATATGTCTCCTTTAAATAAACAGTCACATTTAATAACAGTTTGAAAAAACTATCTCCAAGGTAATGTGGTATACACACGTAGGCTGCCAAGCAATATCACTACCTGACACATTAATAGATTAGAGCGGACGCAGGTGTGTTTATATGCTTTTTATAACCTTTTCCAATATGACTCAGTCATCAGCATCTTGAGTCAACTATTTGGTTTAGATTCTTCATCATGTAGTTAAATTAAGCATGCAAAGCATCAGTTAGAAGTTGCTTGTCCAAAAGTCCTAAGATAGACCAGGTAAATCAAACATTTTTGCCTGTGTATTTATGTAAACATGCATAAAATGTGGAATGAAAGAACCACAGTATCTGTGCCAGTTCTTCAAGTGTTCCCAGAGCAAAGCAGAACAAACAACGTTTAATCAAATAATTCTGCCCCAGGGGTTTGTCTTCAGTCCCATCTTGGATCAAATGGCAAATGGCTTTAAAGCCAATCTTGGATTTTTATAGCAAAAGGTTGGAGCTCTGCCCCTTTCCCCCCCTATTCTTTAATATTGAAAAAAATGAAGCTATTGATTTTCTGTCTGTTTCTCACTCTGCTCGGAATATTAAAATGGACAGTGAGATCTCGCACATGGCCACGTCCCGATTCTGAGGCCGTGTTGATGTTGAGCTGCAGTAAAAATGGTTGTTGATGGCAGGATGTTAGCAGACTTATTTTTCCCCCTTTTTTTGAGAGAAGAATTGAAGAAAAGGCTAATCTCGCCTTTTCTTCTTGCGTGGTGCCATTAGTCCCTTTGTTCTGAAGGATAAGAGCTTTTTATATTTGTCTAAGAGCTCAAGTTCTAGTGTGCGGTTTTGTTTTTTGTGTGCTCTGGTAGCACAACTGCATCATAAAAATCACACTAATAAAAACCTGTGAAGACCTATGGCATGTCAGGCAGAATCAGGTTTGGAGACTTGAGACTGAGTGATTCGGTTAGACTTTATATTTGTGGTTTTAACAAAGATTTTAGGTGCCAACTTGTGGCTCTGAAATTGCACACTACATAGGGGGATAACGTGTTTGCATATTTGCAGTTTTTGACAATGTAGACGTCTAATCCAACATTACAATAACTCTCATTTTGGGTTGTGATGTGATCAGAATTGTATAAATTAAGTGTACTCTGTCATGAGCTATCCAACATTTTTCTCTCTGTACCATTGAGAAGCTGTTATTATGTGGTAAATATGAGCGCATTGAAAGCCAGCGGGTAATAAGACAAAATTTAATGTTGAAAATTGACTCCATTCGGTATTAGATTAAGGGGCCTGCATCCATACTTAGTGATGACAACAACAGTAAAGCATTTTTTAGGAAATTTAAGGCCTTTCCTATAAATAATAATAATAATGTAATAAAAAACAGCGAAGACTGTGAACAAAAAAGTAAGTATTTGGGATTATGCTACTTTTTATGTATCTATTATGTATCTATTATTGGATATTATGGTACATTGAAGAGCCAACATCATCTGTATTTATAATCCATATTAGAATTAGAGTTGAGTGGGCTTAATAGAAGCTCAGTGAAGTATAACTGCGATCCGAGAATATTAAAAAGTTAAACTACATTCTGGCGTGAGATCTACCAAAATAATGTCTTTTTTATTTGAACTTTTTCAGCAGTCCTGACATGAGCGATTTGTTAATAATTATATAACGAAAAGAATTTTCTTAAAAATGCAATCAAGTTGACATGCAGATCATCTGCTGGTGCAGTCTTGTGTGTTATTCTAGAGAATTCAGGCTGCTGAAACACGAAGAGGAAAGAAGCACACTTTTTATTTCAGCTCCCTGTGGAAATGCACTTCTATAACTATCCATACAAGCTCAAAACAACATCAGACACCATGAGTGTCCTTCAACGGAAACTTTCCAACAAGTTTCCTTTAATGAAAAGCACAATGACAAGCACAAGGAGAAGCAATTCACCAAAAAACAATTTACGACTCAAAAAGGACGAAAAAAAAAAGAGTGTTGAGGAAACAAAGAGAGAAAGAAAAAGTTCCAAAGGAATGTGACAGGTCCCAGAAAATCTCATAAAATGGTTAGTGATGAGTGTGTTTTTGTCAGACTTTGGCAACGCTCACCTTGAGGAGGCCACAAACACGGCGTTTGAAGAGACAGGGGGCTGAAGTCACACATTTTACTCAAGCATTCCACTCCACGACCACTGAGGGAGGTTGTAACCCTGAGAATCTGTTTTAGTTTAGCAGAGTTGCCATTAATACTGGCCGTTTTAACACCCTAACCTTTCCGGTGCTCATCTCAAGGGTGTTTTTAGAGGAAAAAAAACACAGCTTTTGGAACAATTGCTTGGGGCGATCTAAAAGTAACCTCCAGCCAAAGTCAGTTTTTTTCCCCCCTTCTTTTTAATCAGTAGATTTCACAACCCCCAGCCGCACTGCGTCCCCTCACGCTCTGCCCTTCATACTTAACTTCTTCTTTCTGTCCTAAGGGTGAATGTGGCACTGTGCATCATGAAACTGGCATCATGCAATGTCTTTAGTCATAGTGAAAGTCATGCAGTGTTAAACGATATGTAAAACAGAAAGGGAACAAAGAACCTGGTTTAGGTATTGTTTGAACACTGGGACAGATGTGCACCTAGTCAGCCATAACACTGAAAAATATATATTTCACACCGTATGAATGGGTATAAAACCTATGCTGCTTTTTTTCCTTTTGAACATTGAACTTTGTTTCACGTGTGGCATGAGTAGTCAAAAAAAGTTTATTTTTACTAGTCATTTTAAATGCATTAATGTTAGGACTGGGAAAATACATATAGCTTATTGCTGATTAATAAAATATGAAGTCATTTGAATAATATCATTTGATTCAAGCGTGTTATTTACAGACCCATTCATACCTTTTCTTTTTTTAGGAGAAATTAGACATAGATTATTACACAAACAGCAAACAGTTTGTAATTTATATAAATTTATCACATAGTAATTTGATTTTCACAAGAAATACAATTTAAAGTTTACTTTATACGCTTTAAGTTTTGTCTGTTTTTATTGTCATTTTTTGTTAGATATATAGCAAACTGCATCATTTGGGCCTTGTTTGTTTTGTTTTGTTCTCTTTAATTTAATATTTCCATAATGTAGTTAGAACATTCCCTGTATAATTCACAGTAATAGCGGAGAGGGAATTTCTTTCAAATGCAAGCAAAATCTACATTTTAAATGAAATACATCTACATAAATCAGTTAAATTGAATTGAGAGCTTATGAATCAAAAGTGGGATGTTTATTGATATCTTCCCGGCTCTAATTTATAAAGGTATTTGCTTGTAACTTTAGTGTCTTGTCATTTTGTTAATATACAAAGTGGATTGCTTTACAGCAAAATTCAATCTGATGTTTATGTACTTGCTGTGATACAATGCAATGCAATTCATTTATATGATTGCAGATATAATATTGGGCAAGATGCATTCTTTCTTTTTCTGCCACATTTATGTCAATTAGGGATGTAAATTTTTGATAATTTCCGCAATCGATTGTCGTTTAAATGAACAATCAATTAATCGATTAATCGTTAACCTTCATACTGCAAAATGTATCTGGGCATCTATACAGATTTCATAACATTTCATAACATTTAGAGAGCACTGTTTTACTGGATGGTCACAAATTTAACAATATTAGATTTTTTTCCCCAAATCCTGTCTCACTCTCTAGATTTGCAGGTTTATTTTATTGTTGTTCATTTTTATTCATAGTTTTCACATAATGTGGTAAACGTGGGGGAATTAAAAATTAATAATTTGTCATGATTACTTAAACTTGTCCCTGCATTTAAGTTAAATCCAGGGTGTTCTCAGGAAAGGTTAATGAAACCTAGTCAGTAGCCACAAATTAATGTCGTATTAACAAACAAACTCGTTTTAGGAGTGAATACATCTGTGCTGTGCCTACAAACATGACATGACTTACTACTACATTTCAATACAAAATCACTGTTTTAATGCAAATCTGTTTTAATGTAGGTTCAAAGTTTGGATCATATTAAAAGCGTAGTTTGTACATTAGTAAATTATTTTATAGTGTAAGATTCAGCCCCTCCACTGTCATTCACAGCTGTTTGCGCCTTTTTTGCGCAGGAGCTGTACGCACTCCAAAATGAAACTTTAATTGATTACATCTCTTATCAACAATTAATCGTTTATCGATTAATCTAGACATCCCTAGTGTAAATGCAGAGATCATAGTTTCTTCCTTCAAGATTCTTCATCCCTTTATCTGGTAGTTTTCAACCCATTGCATTGCAGTTTTCTTTTTATATTGATAAGTATAAGTAATTGCATATTTAAAGCTGGGAGGAATGTCAACAGGAACTACTATGTTCTTCCATTTTGACAAAAAAGAAAAAAAAAGTCTTCAAGGAGTTTAAAAGTCATCACTGCAGTGCGCTCTCAAGTTATTAATAAACGTTTATTGTGCAGTAGCGCTAGCTCCGCGAGATATGAATAAGCCTCGGTGGAATTCTCACACGGAGGCATCATTTTTCTTGATGACAACAAAAGACAGTGCTCTGTTGGTATCACTTTAAAACATCAGCTTTTTGTCTGGGTAAATAGAGGACAGGGTTGTGCAAACACGCAATTCTGTAAGAGGAGTTCTTTCGCTTGTTGCATGTGAATCAAAATGTTGTGTGTCAGATATAAAACTGATCAGAATAACTTTTGGGGAAGAGACAGGTCTTTTGTTTACATTTGCTTCTATAGCAGATACTTTCTTAAAGAAACATGAGAATGCATATAAATTGTGTTGATTACTTTAGAAGGAAGTTAAGCATACAAATGCAGCCCAATCCAAGAGGTGCCATATTTAGTCTTGGTTGCATTATTTTGCCAGGTCAGTGGAGTAAAAGAACCTGCTTCAAAGCCCTCTCGCTCGTATCGGTCTGCAAGAGATCGTTTTTTTGATTTTTGAGGCTCAATCCTCTACAGGATATCGCCAACTGCATCTCCAGTCGGGTTGATTGACCAGGACCAGAGGCAGACGATGCATCAAATTACTGTGTAACTGTCCTTCAGGGAAGCGTCTGTCCCTGAGCTGGGCCACACTAGACTTTTTAACTGTGACACCAGCTTATTAGATCACAGAGGTCATCCACCTTCTGCTCATTTAACGGCCAGGCCACCAATAATAGACATTCTGGGCGTCATTGGGATGAAGCAGTGTGTCAACGCAGCGCCGGACTCCAATTTGAAAAGTGTTTTGAGATCTCCAATGGGAGTCCCAGCTCTGTTTCAGGCACATTTGTCCGGTGACCTTGCAGGGTCACTCGTTTTTCGAAAAGGAAGGGAAAGATTAATCAGGTGCCTTGAACTGTTCCCGTCTTAAGCACTAACTGATTGGCCCGAGTGCTGAGGGAAACGCGATATAAGCCCATTTTTACTGTCCTTCCATTTACTATAATAATACATTGTGTTAAGGTTAAACTCTGCATTAGATGTTTTCTTCTTTCTTCAATATCTCAATTGTTCAGCCATTGTTTTAAAGTGTTAAAAGAAGCATGCAGTGCTTTTTGCTGACTTTTATTCGTCCAAGTGGTTTTTGCTCTTGCTGTTTCACACAGGAGCTGTTTCTTTGTCTTTTTGTTCGTTCTGTTCTATATCGCCCGTGGACATTCTTGTATTCAGTCCCAACAAAGTTGTTGGTGGTTTCTGTTTGCGCATGGAATCTGGCTGTAGTCCTAGTATAAAAGTTTTTAAAAGAATTTAAATCTGCTTAAATAGCTTGTAGTGTTAGATGTATCTAATACAAAGGAAGTGTATGTTATGTTCAATCGCTGATCCATGCATTTATTTTAGAAAATGATTACATTTGACTTCGAACTTTCTTTAACTGACAGTAGCATACAGGAATGATGCTATGAAATTAAATAAACATGCAAAAATAAGTTCATTTTGGCACTTAAATTGGTCAAATCACTGTATAATGAGAATGTAACATCAAAAAATGACAACTTAATGCTATTTAATTGATTTTTGGAAATTTATTCAATTCTTAGGGCTGCACAATTTATTCAGTTTGCTCCTGTTGGTTAATTAAAGTGTAGTTGTCTGCATTATTGGTCTTCTGGCTATATATTTTGAAAACTCTATTTATTTATTTATTTTGCATTGGTTACAAGCCTCTACAAGCTTTCATGCTAGGAGTTGCCAGATATCAAGTGTTTAAATCCCCCATTATATTTTAGGCTATATACCAATAGGGGCCAACAGCTATATGATTACGTCAGTACTTTAACAATAACCAGTGCACGACCACAAAACAGGTGCTATTATGGCCCAAATTGATAGTGGAGATGGAGTTTTGTAGTAACACGACAGTCTGAATAATATGTGGTAAACGTATCACAACTGTAAGAAGAAAGAGAAGAACTGCAGTGAAATCACCTCAGTTTTGAACTTACTGGGTGAGTATTAGAGTGCGGATCGGGGACCATTTTTTTCTGTCCGAGCCCGGCCCGCGTCCGACAGAGCAGTAACCGAACCCGACCCGAGCCCGAAATGCATTGAGATATTTATGTCCGAGCCCAATCCCAGCCCGATCAAATTTTTTCTCATACTAATGACACATGCACTTTTTTTTGTTTGGAAAGCCGGCTTTTATTTAGCAACTGTAGGAAGGCGTTTAGAAATGTCAACAGATGAGAGCATCTGTATATAACAGTTATAACACAGGCGCACTTTCGCGCTGATGTGACTCGGGTTGGGTATCCATCCTCTAGTGAGTATAGCTGCTAGCTGGCTGGCTAAACATCACCAATATGTCATGATGATCTGCTGTGTGAGATCACGTGAGGCACTCCCTCTGGCACGATAATCTTGATAATATCTTTTAGTGTGTGTTGTGTCATGGTGTTCAAATCCTGTAGTGTGTGCATGTTTAAGATTTGAATGAAAGTAATCTGCAAAGATTCTCCTTCTGTGTGTGCTGCAACCAGATTTTATAATCGGTTAGGATTTTAAAACTCCTGTAGTGTTAGCCCGGCTTAAGCTGGGCAATTGTCATTTTGTGACATCACAAACATTTTAAATATGACACTCATATTTGTACGATTTGATTAGTATACTCTCAGAAATAAAGGCACAAAAGCTGTCACTGAGGCGGTATTTTTTCATAGAGTGCACTTTTGTACCTATTAGGTTCAAATATGTACACTTTAAGTACTAATATGTACTTTCAAAGGTGCCATAGAATGCATTGAGAGAATATTTGAAATTGTTCTCTGATATGTACATAGAAGGTATGTAGCTTAGGT
>JAUMHQ010000069.1:12984206-13016138 GCA_032361165.1 Enteromius paludinosus
TTAATCTAGATTAATTTCAAAATTAATCTAGATTAATCTAGATTAAAAAAAATAATCTATGCCCACCCCTAATATATATATATAAGTTGTTTTGGGCCCCATTGACTTGTTAGTCATGGACCCATTAGTTATAGGAGAGGAAATGGGTGATGAATGGATTTATTTTTGTGTACCTTTAATTACATTTTAAATTTGTATGATTATGTGTTTAATATTTTATATATATACTGTATATATATTTTTATATTTGTATTTTTGGTGCTATTTTGGATTGTCACTTGGGGTCCATTGTAAAATGTTTGTTCTTAAACAAAACCAGTGTGTTAGAAAATCATTCTGAGGTCTCTAGTGTTTAGACAGACTCGTGTTTTTAATGTCGTATGCACTTGTGCCCTCTCCTCGGACTTGGATAAGTGACTATGAAATGAACATGGCGCAAGTTTCTTTTCACCGCCAGTAATAGGTTAAGACTTTCAAATAGGATGAGAGCAACATGATCTTTGAAAATATTGACTAATCAATGAAAAGTAATTTACAGTGATTACCCTTCTACGTGTGAAGATCTTTTAAACAGTGTCAAGACTTGTAAACCATCCCCCCTTTTGCACCCGAAGCTTTCACATGGCAAAAATCCATACCCAGCAAATACAATCTCATTTCTCCCTCCGCCCCGTCGCTTTAAATAGTCCATATTGAATTAACTCCATAAAAACGGAGATCGATCTTTCCATTGCCCATCTTGATACTGCTGTTCGCACCACTGAACTCATAATCACCTCTGATCCAGGCAAGGCATTAGTTCAGAAGAGAAAAGCTTTTCCCATCAACCAAAAGTCACATATACTCGACAATCAGACATGCAGCTCTTTGCTAATATCAGCTGGTGTCTCATTATGCCAGGCTAATGGGTCAGTGGGTGACACAGTGGTTCAACTTAGAATGGTGTACCTATTAACCATAAATTCATTTTCTTAAATCCAGTTTAATGGTTATTGATAGCCACTGATTTTCACAAGTAGAAACAAGCTGTGATTATGTGAAGCGTTCAGTTTGGAGAAACCCTTCTTAATAATGTATAACTTTTTCAGTTGTTTTTGTTCTATGTACAGAAATTTCAACAGTGGAGGAAAAGTATGCAAAAGCACCGTCCTTCATGCACTATATTTATTGTTACCTTAATACCTTAAATTATTTTGAAGCCATATGATAGTTTTGTGTCAGAAATGTATGTTCCTCTTCTAGGTGATATTTCTTTTGATGAGAGTTTTTAACCACTATGAATGAATCTTTTAGTCAGTGGACTGAACGTGAGAATTAGTTTTGGCTATTTTGTGAATGAATCATTCTGAACCACCTGAAAGGAACGCTCCACTTTTTTTGAAAATAAGTTAATTGTCCAATTCCTCCAGTATTAAACAGTTGGGTTTACCATTTTTGAATCCATTCAGCCGATCTCCAGGTCTGGTGGTAGCACTTTTAGCTTAGCTTTGTATAGATCATTGAATCGGATTAGACCATTATCTTCTCACTCCAAAAAAATCACCAAAGAGTTTTGATAATTTTTTCTATTTAAAGCTTGACTTTTCTGTAGTTACATTGTGTACTAAGACAGACAGAAAATTAGGCTGTTATGGCTAGGATCATGGATCACCCAATCATGGGTGCCATTAGTGCAGCAGGCACAATGATATTACGCAGCACCTCCAGCATAATATCATTGCGCCTGCTGCATCCATGGTACACCAGCAAATTACTTGATTATTACACCGGTATGAGAGTATAGTTCCTAGCCATATCGGCCTAGAAAATTGCAACTTTTAATTTTCCGTCGGTCTTAGTACATGATGCAACTGCAGAAAAGTCTAGCTTTAAATAAAAAAAAAATGATCAAAACTCTTTTTGAGCAAGATGCTAATGGTCTAATCAGATTCAGTGATGTATGCTAAGCTAACATAACAGTGCTACCGCCAGACCTGGAGATCAGTGATGCACGGGTCAATGTGTAAACAACCCGAACCCGCCCGCAAATAGGACCGCAAAAAAAAGAGGGAAAATATTGAACCCGACCCGCTTCCTGACCCGCATTTTTTTTTTTTCAAACGGTGCGCTCGCTGACGTTCTGCGCTCAGAGCTTGTGGTGCGCGCGGCGAGAGCAGGCAGTTCTTGAGGCGACCCATCATTTCCCATTTCATTTGTCTAGATGCATATTACTGATGAATGCAATGTTTATGTTTCGACCCTGCTTGAAAAATTAATCAGCAGGTCAACTGAGAGAAAGCCCACTTTTGGAAAAGTGTTTATTATTTAAGTATTTGTTTAAGTATTTATTGTAGCTTTAATAAATGTAATATGTAATAAAGGCTTGATGTATTGATTTATTTAGTTTCATTTTCTTAATTAAGATGCTGCATGTGTTTATCAAGTCTAAACGAAGTGTGAGATTCTCCCTAGACAAAAATCAAGGCAACAAAAATCCCACCCCCTCTCAGAAAATACATAAAACTGACAATACTGAGCTATATGCATTTAAAAGTAATGTAACTTATTAAAATGATACAATGGCATTGCTCAGTTCAACGTGTTGGGAAATCGGGAATTTTGTCCCACATCAACATTTATTCAACAGTTAATAACGCTCAACATTCAAAAGGTAGCCTGCACATGACAAAGCCAGCACTTTGGTCGTCATCTTTCATTATTTCGGCGAATGTCTCCCACACTTTGCTCTTTCTATTCGTATATTTGCGGAGCTTCCACTCCCCAGTCTTCACCTTTTCTCTTGCCGCCTCCATACATGCAGACTGAGCTTGTGCGTCATCTTCGCGCCATTAATTTAGCCAATAAAATGTAGGCCTATGTATTTCATAGAAAATTGTGTCTAGTACTAAATAAATTAAAAAGGTTTAATTGGCATCTTTATTTCAAACGACCCGTCCGACAGTGACCCGAATATCATTACAAATATTTTCGGATGACTCGTAACCGCGGGTGACCGCGGATGACATTTCGGGTCAACCCGCGCATCACTGCTGGAGATCACCTGAATGGATTCAAATATCGTAAACCCAACCGTTTAGTTTTGGAGTAATGAACCTATTTTCAAAAAAATGTGTGTGTTCCTTTTAAGTGATTCATTGAAAAGATACGACTCAAATAATTTGTTCAGACAGCACTGCTTCTCTAATCAGCTACTGATGAGCTTAACTACTTATGAACTCATGAGTAACAATTTAAAAGTAAATTTAGAAGTCTTTTTTTCTCAGAGGATGCCTATGTTATGGCATTTGCATTTGTATCCATTTTGAACCTAAGAAGCTTCAGGCCGCTTTCGTGGTAATTGCATGCACGAAAGTGACCAGCATGCTAATCAAAATGTCTCTTTTTGTGTTACATCGAACAAAATAAGTCATACAGATTTGAATGGGTGCAAGGTTTGTGCAAATTATGAGAATTTGGATTTTTAGGTGAACTATCACAATTACTGAAAATAGGTGATTTTATTCTGATTTGTATCAGAAGCCTTTTTCTCTGATAATCATTCTCTTCAGGAGAGATTGTAGCTATTGTGACTGAATCTTTAAGTTAGTGGATTGAATTTGAGAGCTGGCTTTGTCTAATTTGTGAATTAATCCTTATGAATATATGTTCTGTATTTTACGAAGGCTCCTGTTTATTGCGCGTACAAAAGTGGTCGGCATGCCAAGAAAAATGTTCCTTTTTGCATCCATAAATAAATCATCCAGCTTTGAAACGGCACAAGGGGTGTGCAAATTATGACCATTTTAGTTTTTTGTAGGTAAACAACCCATATATTATTGGTGAAGATGTGATACTTTTTCCCCTTCGCTTTCCAGATCACCGCTGTCAATATCATTAGCTCAGTTTGCCTTAATCGAACCACCGTTTTGTCGGCCTGCAGTTCTCCTTTTTATGCTTTTTATTTGAACTGCGTCTTTAAGGTCTGGCAGTTGTGGGTTATCTAATGAATCAACTATGGTGGAGAACAAAGGCAGTATAAAACATTTAAATCATACACTTGTGCATTAATGCTGACAGTCAGCACTGGAGGGGTATTTGATGCGATGAAATATTCTTGTGACTGAGAAACAAGAAAGCCTGTATCAAAGCAAACAAGAATAATGGAGCGAAGAATGACACATTCATTATTCATCACGGGGCTTTCGCAAAAACATTTATTTATTCATCCACCGGTTTATTTATTTATTTTATTTATGAGCGAACCCCACACTGCGCACGACAGCAGACGCAAGCCTCGGTTTAGGCTGCGCTTATAGGGACACACGTCACCGAGTTTCTCTCGCTGTTTACGCAACTTTGAAAGCGTTGTTGTCAGTTTGCTGATAAATAGGTAAAGGTGAACGAGACAGAATGAGAAATGAGGATCGGCTGGGGTTTTCACCTTCTCTGGCGCTGTTATTGCCATGTGCACACCATGATGTAAACCGTCGCCTGGAGTGATGAAGAAGCGTGATTGTGCTGAGGAGATGGAGGATGTACCTGATAAATCCAGAGGTCTGGTTTCCAGATTTCCGCTGCGGGATGTTCGATGCAGAGCTATTACGGGCTGCGAAGTAGCTTTGCCCCAACTACCACATTTCTCTGTTATCACAATGGAGATTAATTTGCATGTGTGCCAGACACAGGCTTTTTTTGAATTTATTTATTGCTTTCCAGTGGCAGGAAATTTCCCAAATTTGATGAAAATGTGCACATACTCAATCTTCTATGCATCAGTCATATGGGAGCCATCAGACAAACATAAATTAGAGAAATGCATGGTGAAGGCCTCATTTATAAAAGCAAAAATAATCACAAAACAGTGAGCCCTCGGGGATCTCAAATACAATTTTCATTTGCTTCAGATCCTTCATTTTTCTCCTCTGTCACTTTCTGTACCTGGTCTCCCTCATCTGGGGACGATCATTAGACTAATTAGCAGGTAATCAATGTTTAATTAAAACGAGGTTGTTAATGAAAATGACTGGTGGTGCAATTTTGGACCGACTCTCTTTGTCACACCATCCTCATGTGAAATAGACATTACAGCATTCGTACTTTTGATGTAGTTATACAGAAGTTGTCGCACTCAGTAACCCGTACCTCAATTATTACTTCCGACGTGAAAAACCGAACCACTTTTGAGCATCACTAAATCTGCAAAAGTCTTAAAATATTTAGCACACCTGTTGTTCTTTTCATTAAGCCAAGTCTACTTTTATTTCATTCATTTCATTTATTTTATTCGATTTTCATTTTTGAAATTGCACACTTGTTTGTGACACAAAGCGGCTTGGTTATTACACAATGTGTGTGTGAGAAGATTAAACATTTGATAAACCCAAGCATGCTTACTGCATACTAAAAAAAAAAGCTTAGACATTCTCGGTTGACAGGTGAGAACATCCTTCAGTCAAGGTTATGAGATGGGCCGGGCAGAGCTGAATGAGTTCTCAGTGATCATATACCCTAATTTGAACAAAGCATAATGAGGGGCTGTAATAAAACATCTGTTTTAGCATAGTTGGTGATTAAAACTGACCTTTGAGTAAGACAGGGAAGTGCTTAACGACTGGAGTGGTATGCAAAGTGAAAAATGAATGCATTATCAATGTAATTAATGTCTATGGTGGACCTAAAGGCATTATGCAAATTGCACTGAATCTTAATGCCTTTCACATCAAATGTTCTGTCTACTGATTGCCCACAGACTTTCCTCATGAAGGTTCAGTTCTGCATTAACTCCTCAACCTTGCTAAACTTAGTCATCTCAAACATCTTTAGAGTGGTTTAGATGTGGTGGAGAGGCAAAGGGGAAATGTCTTTTAGTTTTAAAATTTGTATGTTTGCCAAAAATAAATGCTTTTTCGGGAATCTGTATGCTGTAAATAATTAAAATTGTACCTGACCACCTTTTACACAACATTTTGTATATCGGGGTGTGCGTCAGTAGTGCAAACAACAGATTTATAAACCTCCAACAATTTCTGGAACAATTTTTTTCAATTGAATAAACAGTAAGTTTTTCTTTTAAGATAAAATCAATTAATTAAAAAAAATAAATAAATAATAAAAGTGACTATCTTTGGCAAGTTCCCTCAGAAAATATTTCTCCATATTCTTCTTCATTCGATTGTTGTTGAGAAATTTATTTTTAACAATGATTCAACTCTGGACTGTAATGGATTGTTAGAATTTCTTCAGATAATGTTATGAACCTTTTGGTAAATTATGAATGTTGATTTAATAAATGAACAACTCTGACTATAATAGTTATTATGTACTAATAGTATGACTTGATTTCTACCTCTGTACCTGTGCCCCGGGACTTCTGAGCTCTGAGAGCCTTAATTAACCCTTAAAATAACTTGATGACATTGAATAAATCAGTATCAGTGCATCTTATGCACTTATAGTTGTGATTTCTGTGAATCTTTGCAGACTTTAAAATTGTAAAATATACTGCTTGGCTTGAACACTGAGTAATTCTCAGAAATAAAAAGCAAACATCCATCCATGTCAAATTAAGAAAGCAGATTCCACCCCAAAGCCCTGTCTAGGCTACAGTCATCTAGCAAAAAGAATTTCAGGAAAACAGCACTTACACTGTAAATAAATTGCAGGCTGAAGGTTGAATGCTTTGTATGAGCTACGACTATTATTTAACCGCACGGTGGATGCACCAGTTCTACAATATTTTTATATAGCATTTGAAAGATATTTCCTGTGTGCCACACTGTAAAATATATGCGTAATTTTACTGTAAAATCTTGTAAAAACTTTACGGGAAAAACTATTAACTGTAAGTTCCTGTATTATATACAGGGGAAAACTGACATCTAAGCAGATATTTAATGTACTGTAATTTTACAGTGAAATGCAGGTAATTGTACGGTGTTTAGAAGTAAACAAATCAATGTTTCATTTACAGTAAAAAAAAACTGTCCGGGAACTGGTTTGTAAATTTGTAAATTACAGTTTTTTACTATAAAATTATGTCATGAGTGGCTTCTTGTGGAGCTTGAGGGCACTTGCATCACTTCATCTCCGCTGGACTCAACATACCATCATGCACTGCACACCCACACCTGCTCACATTCAGTAATTATCACCCACAGCTGTTGTTCATCACCACACCCACCCACACACACTGTTTAACTGGCACATTTTCAACATGAGGTTTTGAGTTCCCCTGTGTTTCTTTTCTGAGCATTATTCCCTTTTTTGTTTTCTGTGTTTGGACCTTGGATTGCTATTCTGGATATTGATTGTTTGCGGCCTACCCTGACCATTGCCTTGTTTATTGACCAAGATTTTGCCTATCCCACATTGTTCCCGTTTTGCCTGTGTTTCTGACTCTGCCTGTATGACAATCCAATAGTAAAAGCTGCATGTCCCCGTCTCCCTTGTTACAGAAGACCCAGCCAATATAGGATCCAGCGGCTTTCTTAGTCTGCTGACAGGTATGACCCCTACTGAGATGCTGTTTGCATTGAAACAGGACTCTCAGATCATGTCCGGGACCTTCTATATATCACTGAGAATTCAGATCTTCCAGAGCTCATCTCATTCAAGATTTTCTGCGATGGTGTAAACCAACCTCTACGCTCGCAGCTGAGACACGAGGCACCACGCTCTTCAATTGCAGAGTTCCTAGATTTTGCTCTGTTATGTGTAGGCTCCTCTACTGTGGGAATCAGGGAAGAGGAACGTGATTGTGACACATCTGAACCTCTGCACAAGGTGGCCACCCTGCCAGAGCCAGATCCAACAGACAAGATGGCACAGACAAGATGGTTACCATACCTGTGCCAGAGTCAGCAGACAAGATGGCTGCCTCCTCCCGAGCCGCTGCACAAGATAGCTGCCACGTCTGAACCACTTTACAAGATGGTCACCTGGTTTCAATCAGAGTTGGCAGACAAGATGGCAGTTTAACCTCAGAGTCAGAGTCATCGTACAAGATGAACAGCACCCCAAACCTTCCACATAAAACTGCCACCAGCATTACATCCTTCCGCGAAAGAGGAAAGCCTCGACCCGAAACGGCTTGGGCCGATCACGCCCTAGAGGTTCTGGAGATTTCAGCTGTGGCCTAAGACTCCCCAGAGGTTCCACTGGTGGCTGCACGACCTCCAGGCCCAATTAGGCATGCCATGGCACCCTCGGTCAAACCAGTTCCTAATCAACAGTTGTGTTGTATATTTTTTTACACAATTATTCTGGCAACCACAGCTGACAATTTGTTTTTGTAGAAACTACAGATTTTTAATTTTTTTTTTTTTACAGTGCACATGGGATTCAATCTTTTTGTAAGTCTTACTTTACTGTAAAACTTTTCTTATCTTGTCTGTGACAACACAAAAAAGAGCAACATACTGACACATTTTCTTTAAACCGAAACATCTTCATCTCACACCAACTCCAGTAAGAGCTCTCCACTCTTCTTTTTTTAAATCCTAATGACCCTTTGTGTAAAATAGATTTCATTAATCTGGACAGGAGAGCTCTTATCCTAGCTGATGTGCTGTTCACTTTGTATTCATTAGAGCTGCGTACTGTGATAATGCGGGGAGAGGGGAGTTTTCCTGCGCCCCCATCAAGGCCAACTTTTTCATCAATGCACCTGCGGTGTGCTTATAGGGATTTAGATTACCCTGCTTCATCAATAAGCTGCACAGGTCATCAATGAAATTATCCTTTGAATACAATTAAGGAAGTAATAAAGGCTTTCATTGTCCTTGACAGATTGATGGTCTTAATCTTTGGGGCGAGAACATTACCTGCTCATACAAATGTGAGGTGAAATGTCCCCATATTGCCTGACATAAATATTACAGGTAAATAATGGTTCTGAAGTGTCCGTGTAGCGCAGAGCCGATGCTTTGATTTGATGTGGAAAAAATTATACTAATTTACATGCTCGCAACCTAGTGTCACTGATTAATTACAACTTGTTTATCTCAAATTATCTACATTAATTAGACACATGACTATGCGGTGACCTGACAAATGGGGGCAGTGATATTAAAACATGTTTTTATGCCAGAAACCGTTCTTGTTCTATAAGAGCTTTCGGATCTCGGGAAGATAATTAACAGCTGGAGAAGAGTTTCCATGCTTTATTAATGATTTATTTTGTGAGGATCACCACGCACCTTTTGTAGAAAAGCTCAGAGATGGGCCGGACTCGAAGCGAGAAGCAAATCTGAGCTGCTGTGAGTTAAATAGCATTTCGGGCTCTCTCAATAAATAATTCACTCTCCAGCGATCACACCAAATTTAATTAGCTCTTGTTATCCTGATATTATCAGGGCCTCCACGCTGGAGCATCTCTCTCTGCATCAGGGCGAGAGGACCTCTCGTTGCACACTGGCTCTGGGTCACGGGACAATGCGCACACACACAGGCATGCAGCAACACACATGGAAACCCACACCTCTGTGCTGATTTAGTGCGAAGCCAGTTAAAGATTATTAAGCAGAACAGGGAAAATGCACAAATGCGCAGAGGGCATTTACATTAGAGATTGTTCAAATTTCAACAGGGTCACAAAGTGTCTTTTGTGGTGTGGCGTGTAATTGGTGTAAGATTTAGTTTGTGGAAGCGCAGCAGCAACACTTCTCTAACAAATGTGTGCCGAGTAAACATCGTTTTTTCCAAACTTCTGCCTTTAAATTATTTTCTATTGCTGCTTTTCTGTTAGCCTCAAAGGACAGAGGATGTTTAAGCTTTGTTTTCTGCCATTAATATTACAGATTGCCTGTAAACATATTTGAGAATCAGAATGTTGAAAATGTTCAGAGATTAGTTCCTTGACATGTTTTTGAAGTGCTGATGTGATTCTTGTGGTAACTCGTAGCGTGGCAGTTTTCATCCTAACAATGAGATGCAGTTAAAAGGAAATCTTTTGCAGCTTGCAAATCACATGTGTCTCCTCTTGAGTTTCAAAAGTGTCTCAAGTGGCTGAGATAAGCATGCAGTCAAAGATTTCATGAACCGAATCATTTACATTTACAAAATTGAAACTGCATAATGCATTTGTGGTGCTGTACTCGTATTAGGCGTCAGTAAATAATAATTATACACGAATTGCATATTTTTGTGCACAGGAAGAGCTACATGGACTTTTTCTACTGGTTTCACAGCAAGATCCAGTCAAGTTGACCAAAAGCAGTTCAAAACAAATAAAATAAATAAATAAAATTAATAATATATTACATTGCTATTACACATTTACTACTTAAACTATTTAATATAAATAATTTATAATTATAATATACACCAATATTTTAATAAATTACATATTATATACATAATAATATTAATTGAATAATTATTCATTTATAATTTTATAAATGAATAATATTATTGTTGCTGCATTTACATATATATGCATACAAATTTATTTAAATTCTTAATTCTAAAAAATTCTAAAAATTGTTGTTTGTTTGTGTAAGTATAAACTACCTCAATTCAAATTCAGGAATATAAATTTTTAATGTACAAGGTGTGTGTGCATGTTCAGTGAATGAGGTCCATGCTTTTATTACTTCATTTTTTATTTATTTCTTTTTTTTTGTAATAGCAAGATAGTTTGGAATTGAGCAGATCATAAATCAGTACATTCCTTCAAGCTAATATCACAAGACTTTTACAGAGAAAATGTTAATGTTTTGTACAATGTTGTAACACTCTTAGTCGTGTATAATGTCATTGGCCACTGAACTGTCTGTGTGCTGGAGGTCTGAACTGCAGAGGCATGGTGTGATTCGCCCAGGCTTAATTGCAGTGATTGTGAGAGCGTTGTAGCAGTATAATGTGGTGGTGTTCAGGGAAGCATAGAGCCGTAGAGCGATCAGTTTGAGGAGGTGACTGGTTGTGAGTCACACACACTCTCTGTCTCTGTCTCTCACATATACACACACACACACACATACACACTTGTCAAAAGTGAGGATGGAACAGAGAAAGACAGCAGCCCTAGGAGTCAAAAAAATTGGTCTATCCTCATGATAACTGGATTGTGAATTTTTAGGAGGATTTTTGGGCATATTCAGCATTTTCATTCCAGAAAGATAGCCAAGAATCTGTTAAAGAAATAATGGCCTGGTTTCACAAACGGGGCTTAGCTTAAGCCAGGACTAGGCATTAGTTAAATTAAGATATTTAAGCAACTTTTACAAAAATGCCTTATAAGAAAGTATTACAGGTGTGCATCTTAACACAGAACAATGACACGGACATGTTTTAAGATATGTCCGAGAAAGATATTTTCTTCTGAGACAGCTCAAGCATGCAATTTAGTCTGGGCCTAGCTTAAGCCTTGTCTGTGTAACTGGGGGTATGTGTGTTAAAAACAATTTAAGCTCAATTAACAGCATTTGGGGGCCAATTTTTTGAGCTTTATTTTTGGAAATTACATATTAGGGCTGTCCCTTCCCGTTGTATCGGCAGCTTGACATTATCAGGAACCGTAAGTGTCTTACGAATCACTTCTGCATACCTCATCACTGCATTCCCTTACGTTTTCAGCAGCCATGTTAGTTTACCCCACTTCACCCCCCTCACACCTCAAATCTTGTTAGTCATTCTCCAAAAGCGTCAAAGACATCTTTATTGCGTCTGGGCTGGCAATGTTGTTTTTTTTTCTTCTTCTTCTTCCAGTGTGACAAGATAAAGGCGAGTCTGCACTTCAAACAGCTTCTGTTGGCTGCGCAGGAATAACAATCGGCGCTTCATTATTTATTTTTCGCCTCTGTTGTCTCTGGCTGTTATCTTAGCCATACGTCGTTATCCAACAACCCCCCCATCCCATCCACCTCCCCCCCGCACGGCCCCCCCAGCCCCCTCCCCGACAGTCCTCCTCCCGTTATTATTACGAATTCAAAAGAAATACTTTCTGAAGTGTAGCGAGCGCCTGGGGAGCTGATTAGCTATTTACAGATGCCACCCACAAAATCCCATGACCCTTGGAGTGGAGGCTGCTAGCAGACAAGCCAATTAGCAAAGAGAGAGGCTGCAGTCTGCTATTAATGCCATTATTCTCTCTATAATGTCGACTATTGTTATTCTTTGTGTAGCGGTGCGGTGGAAGCTGAGGGCACCTGCGTGAACCTGTTAATGGAGGTGCTGAGTGCCGGTGATGGGGCTGAGAGAAGGGCAGCCATGAGTGGGGAAATCCCAGTTTAGTGGCACGTTGGGCAGGCCGCTGCTTTGGGATCCATTTCAGACCCACAGTGTTAACAGGATATGATTAGTGACTGCTGGGAATCCACACTGTGGATGAGTGAAGACACTGGGGCTTTATTGTGTGTGTATGTGTGTGGGCCTGACTGCTCCTGTGTTTTCACCAAATAAAGAAAAATGTAAGGACCGTTCAGATACTTTCTTGCACCTGGTGCTATTTTGTTGATTGAAATGTGTGCAATATAGTAAAACTGGATGGAAAATGGATTTTTGTCTATTTAAAATTTCTAGATATTCCGAAAATATTCTGAGCTGCTCATCAAGAGCTAATTAAAACAATCTTTTAGTAGATGGATGATAAAGACATTTAAAAAAATCTTTTATTATTTAATTTATTATCTATTATAAGTTCAGAAAGATTAAAGATCAATCAAATTGGCATATTAGAATAATTTTTGAAGGATCATGTGACACTGAAGACTGGAATATTGGCTGCTGAAAATGAATCTTTGCCAACACAGCGTACATTTAAAATATATTAAAATAGAAAATAATTATTTAAAATGTTAATAATGTTTCATAATACTATGTGTTTGACTGTATTTCTGATCAAATAAATGCAGCCTCTGTAAAAAAGAGATTTGCATGATATCTGTGTGTGTTCTGTATGTATTTATTATATATATTTATATATATAAATACACAGACGTAAAGTATGTATTTTGAAAATATTAACATATATATTCACATACTTAAGATATATAATCAGTGAAAATCGGAGTACGTATATCTATTTTTTACAGACACCAAACATTATATAATATTATTATGTATATAACTAGTGACAACATAAAAATGTATAACTGTTTAAATATACAACATACTGTGTTGATGATTTGATGGCCAGCAACGAGGCCGACAACAATTACCTCAGCAACAAGAGCGCCGTTGATTTTACTGATTACGTTACCGCTTCAGCCTTAATGACGAGGTGAAGTAGTACCAGGTGTAATTGATGGGACGCGTTCTCTGATAGCAAGTCATGAATTACATCACAGTGCTAAGATCAGAGTTCAAATGGCTAATTTAGCTTTTAATTGAAATCACTGGAGTGTAGTCTACCCTGACAGCATTGAGCGCTCAGGGGCCCACAGGGCTGCCACTGAGTTTCCACACTTTATATCCTTAATCAGTTAAAGACGTCTCCCAGAATAGAATGCTGAAACTCTTTCATGAAGCATATTTGGGTTATTTTATTTTTTTCCAGGCCAATTCAAATGTGCAAATTGCATGGTGGAAATCAAACATCAAGTGCATTTGGTAATCATCAACTTTAATTGCAAGCAGGCAAATATGACTGCTGAATGTGCATGAGCCTGTATGTATTGTGTCGGAGAAATGGTATAAATTTAGTGCGGATTAGAGATTGAGAGAGCGATGGCGGAAAAGAATAGAGGGCTATAGCTGCCTCTCGTCTCTATCGTTCAGTACCTGTCAGCCTGCGTTAGCGGTCGGAGTCTTCCAAGAAGGGCTCGCGTGAAACTGTCAGTGCATCCTCTCCACCTCCGCGTTCTGTCTCTCCTCCTCCTCCTTCCTCCCCATCCGTCCCTCCCACCCTCGTTTCTCTCTCTCTCTCTCTTTCTCCATCTCTGATGTGTTCTTACAGTGTAAGGCGCAGCCAGTGAGTGAAAGCCCAAGCACCCTCCCCAACACACACACACACACACACCCCCACCGCTTGTGTGAACGTAAACACGCATACACACACCACAGACGCGTGTGGTTGACCGCACCGGGCTCTCGGCTATGTGTGAAGACACACGCGGCACGCCAAAGAAGCAGCACTACTGAATCTGACGCTCGCTTTGTAGCAGGACCGCCAACCAGATCGCATCGAAAACCATCCTACTTTCTCTCTCTCTCTCTCTTTTCCCTCCCTCTCTTTTCAGTTGTACTTGTGTGAACAGAGCTGGAGAAAAGGAAATACCCCCCCTCTCCATCATCTCTCTCTCGCTCTCTCTTTCTCTCTCTCTCTTTCTGTCTGTCCTGTGGTGGGATAAACAGTGAAAAGATGAGCCTGTGATACAGCATCAGACCTGAGTGACCTGACAGCTCAAACTGTGAGTACACGAGTCTCTTACTTTCACTTCCACGCCGGCACACACTCACGCCTACATGCACACAGCATACAAACTCTTTAATTGTTGTATTTGTATAAAGACAGGTGTATTGCCAGCCGCTGCTTTTTAACCTTTGCTGAAACTCTTTATTCTGTGCGCTTGACATCAGATTGGTTGTTTAGATTCGTGCTGAATGATATCCTCGGGCATTCGCGGCGCTTCTAGAATTTAAGTGGCACTTAACGTGTCCAGAATCGCGTTTTTCTCACATGCGTTATTCAGAAGTACACCTCGCTCTTTATTTATTCCTAAAACGGGGCACTTATCTGTCACTGTGTGTCTCAAATTCTTCCTTTTATATGAGGAGGCAGGGAATCAAAAATGAGAAGACATCATCTTAAAGAGTGTCATCCGTACCTTGGTTTTAAATCAGATGGACGGTGTGTATATGTGTTTACTTGGAATACTTTAGGTTCTTTTTTTCTGTACCTTTTAAATAAGTGTATCTTTGTTGTTTTAAGGATTCTTTGTCTAACAGCTAAATATAGAAAACAAATTCAAAATAGTTATATATTGTCCCTTTGAGTCAGCTGTGTATTCTTCTTTGTTTTATCATTTGGGTGTGCAGTGACACACATTTAAGCCTCTACTGTGTGTTGCAGTGTAGATTTTTTTGTTATTGTTGTTTTGTGTGTTGAGTGCTGGACGAGAAGAAAGTGTGAGGTTTGCCTCCTCTTCGGATGACCGGCCAGAGAGTGAGAGAGAAAGAGATACAGACAGTGAGACAGAACAGCGTGTCACATTCGACTTGCTTGTGACGGTTTGCTCAAGCAGTGTAGCATAGCTGACAACTAAAGCGAGAACACAGTGTTACCCTTAGCTTGTGAACAGCCTGGAAACAAAATTAAGCCTTTAAAATGGATTTTAGGAGTTTTTTGTTGCTGTTTTAGGAGTACATTATGAGCTTGATTTATTTAATTTTTACATTTTATATATATTTTTTACTGGAAAATTGTGAATAGTACTAACTTATGTATTTAGAGTGCATGTATATGATGTTAGCATACTATTTTATTGGTAGTGATGTTTTTTAAAATTAAGTTTTAAAGTATAAAATGGAATATAGAGCTGTAAATGAATATGTCATCATAGGATAGACTGCAGAATAGTTTCTTATTGGCAGTTTGCATACCGAGTTGTATTAATAATAGCTAGTTACGTTGCATTTCTCTACTATACACCTGCACTATGCACTTGAATAGTTTAGCATATTGCATGTTCATAGTCAATGTTAAAGCCGTCTCTGTAATCCTGCACATAATTCTAAATAGTCTACACAGGGGGCCGGTTGCATAAAAGGTTATGACTAGTCTTAAAAGTTAGTCAGCGAAATTTTTCTTTAATTCAGTTACATAAAAATGTAGATTAGGCTAAGTTGGCCCAGAGTTTAATATCATCATTTTTAAAGGCACACATTCTAATCTTATTTAGAGTTAAATGTCTGTTGTGTAGTGTATTTATTTACATTCCTATTTCATGCTGTTTTTGCACTGCCTGGATATTTGCTGTGATATCTACTGTCTTACACATGTGAGAGATCAAAGCCACCAAGAAATTCATTTCACATGTACATACAGAGGGCATTTGCTTTGCTTTACTTGCCAGTACATTCTTCCTTTCAACGTTTACAGCAGCATATAGGAAAACGCACTGTATATTATTATCCTTTTTTTATGTGAAAAAGAAATAAATAATTGTTTTTAGAAAATTAGGTTTGGAATTTCCAGTCATTTAATGTTTCCTATATTTGCAATATATAAGAAAAATATAGGTTTTATTGAGCATGTACTTTCCTTAAAAAAAAAAAAAACATATATTTTTTAATATATATATATATATACAGTATACATAAATTTAAACATAAATATATAAAACAGAATATTTGTATGATGTCTGAATACTATATCGGCAATTTCTATAATATTTTCTTGACAAAAAAATTAATTTAGTAAACAAACCTTTTATTTTTATTTTTTTTTTGTAATTTGCATAAAAGTGTGGCTTAGTGCAAAGCATTGAAGTCCTTCTAGTAATTCTGGTAAGTCAGCTGGATTGTTACCAAATACATGATTGAAAAAAAATTATTCGACAATAAGAGAGTAAACGGGGAGGAGTTTTCTTAACTGTCCTGTCTTGCCAGTGGCCCATTCTTATTTTTATGTCCTGACCAATTGCAATAAAGTACTATTTTTCCTCTCCTTTTCTCACTCTTCGCTGTGTATGCGCTTGTGTGATTTCACCATTAGGCTTGACTACTGTGCCGTTTCTCGATATGATGACAATTTCCTGCTGAGGCGCATGTCAAATGAAAAATGGTATGAGATGTGTGAACCACATGGTCAGAAAGGTTCACAGCTTGTGAATGCAGATTTCATTCATCCCTATGTTAGCAAAGAGCGTAGCACTAACACGAAATGAGCTTTTTACCAAGCTACTTGATTTCAACGTAGAATTGGCATGTTACTTAACTCCATCTCAGCATGAGACTCTGGCTTTTTTTTGTTGAAGGATTTTGTGTTGAATGCTCCTGTCAGAATGAACTACATAGAAGTTAGCATCTGTGGAATAAATGCTTGCGATGGCTTTTAGGTGAACTCTTCCTGAGTTCTATAAAAAGCCACCGCACAGCCGGAAAAACAATCACCGTTGTCAGAGTTTGTATTGCAAGTATGATGCTTCTTTGTCAGTTCAAAAGCCAACGTGTAAAGGACATAAAGTACGACAGTTTCACAGACTATACTTAAACCTAGTCCTAGACTAAAATATAAATCTGAGCTGTTTAATCTCAAATAAACTTGCACTGACTGATCTTAAAACATGTCAATGCCTTTGTTTTGTCTTAAGATGCACACTAGTAATGTTTTTTTCTAAGGTGCGTTTATAAAAATTACTTAAATGTCCTAATTAAACTATGACCTAATCCTGGTTTAGGCTAAGCCCTGTCTGTGAAACCGGGCCATTATCTCTTTTAAGGGACTTTAGTTAGGACTTCAGGAAATTTAATGTATGCCCTTACAGCCCTCAGCGAAAAGCGCATTGACTGGTGAAGTGCTTGACAGGTAAATCATTTACATGCAATCAATGAATATTGAATGAATGCTATATAATGAGCATGTAAAATAAATTCTGATAGTTTTGAACTAATAAAGAGTGTCATAAATGGTGTCCATTTTATCCCATTGAGGGACTGGACTGGGCAGTTCTTATAAATTTGGCAGTAAACCAGTTAAGTTACAGTTTGCAGAAGAGTGACTCATAGTTACTAAAATTAAATAAAATATATATAGTGATATGTATATGTATTTATTTATTAATTCTCATTAATTCACTGGCTATATGACCAGTTCTTCTCTAGAGTGGCATGTGTCTGTTTGGGGTCTACAAATAGGCGTAGTCTCAGTGGGGGAAAAAAAAAAAGATTCAAATAGAAAGCTCATTGAAAAATCATGGCAAGCAATATATATGGAGTAATTCAAGAAGGAATTTTTAACCTTAAAACCAAATCAACCAGCGCAAAATGAATAACAACATTAGATGATTTGATTCCAAGAGAAAAGTTTGGGAAAATCAGACAATTGCAAAGCTACAAGACTGCATCTTTTTTATTATGCACTAAGCTATATGCCATAAAGCATTGAAAAAGATGTAATCAATTTAGCAATGATGGTATGAACTATTGACGTAAACTCATAAGCCCAAAAGTACAATATATCTGTAGTTTGTTAAAAATATTGACGTGTACATTTTCCCGAAGTATTTACCATACTTCATTTAACATCCTCAAAGCTTACAATTGTCTTCCTAGTAAGATTTGTACATATTGCTAGAAACAATTTTAGAGAAAATGAAAATGTTGATAATTTTTTTTTTTACCTGTTCAACAAACATCCTCAATATGATATCAAAAAGCAGCATTTTCTGTGTGCTTTCTGTTTGCACTTTTTATGTTCATATGACCAGGATTTAATCTGTCATATCCAATTTATTCAGTCTTTTCTATAACCTGTCTTCTGCTGTATGGTGATAAACAGGTGGTAAAAGGGCCGTAGTGTTCCCATGAGAATGTAGGTTTAAGTCCAGACTGTCATGTCTTGATTGCTCACCCTCTTCCCCCTCCTTTTATTTTCCAGTCTGCTTTCACTGCTATTCAGTATAGAATGCACAATAACATATATGTACATTCACACTTATATATATTATGCTATGTAAAATCAGCACTGTATAACCTTGTCTAAATGAGAATGCTGAAACACAAATATAACTCTCCCTTTTGACAATCCATAAATCACCCAAGTAGTGTAAAAATGCACATACGGATTATCTGTCATCATTGAATTCACATATTGACAAATTGGAGCCGTAGCCATATTCGTTCATAATCTGAACCTAATGATGTGTTGGCTGACTGCGGTTGGGCGGCGTTAGTCCAGGGTTAAAGGGAACCACCCTGACCTCACCTTGGACCCCTTGCTGTCACAGTCGCCCGGCAAGTGACTGATGCAGGACTAAAGGACCTACTTGTTTATGTTCAATGGAGAGCTTTCTCTCCCGTCTCCCTGTTTATTTATGAGCCCCTCTCATCCAGCCTGAGCGAGGGGAGATAAATCTGTCACACTCAGATCTACTACCGCTACAACCCACCCGTGCACACCAGCTTACTCTCACTCTCTCCTTTAGTTAGGTTAGAGTACATGAAGACAGCGTACCAACATTTGTTTGCCTTGTGTTTATCACAGGGTTTTAAAATGGGGTGCAACGGAGCAAAAAATAAACCCTTTAGGAATATGTTTTGCTTAATACAAGTGGCAAAGAGTGTTATATTATATTATTCAAAATGTAATGTTTTGTTTTAAAATGATACATTTATAGTAACAGACTGTTAGTTTTGCTTGGCAATCTTGTTGAAGGTTCTGTGACAGATGTCCACTGGCTGTCTGCATACAACAGACACTATGCTTACAGTTAGCTGAGCATTGCTTCATTTTGTTGTTGTTTTTTTCCCTCCCAAAACATAGTTCAGATAGGATACAAGATTTATGTGTTTGAAGTTCAGAGTGATCGGTGGGTCCGGAAACAGTGACTCATCTTCTTGTCATATTTTGTCATGATGCTCATATTTTTGGATGGAGCTGCATTAAAGGCCTTCTGTTTGATCATCTGTCTGTTTAGAAAGCCACCGGAAGCGCTGTCACTCACAGCATTCACACCATTGAGCACCTGTTACAAATATTTGCAAACATATTTTATATGTATTTATTAGCTGCAATGATGATGCAGTTTAGCTTTAAGTAATGCTTTTATTCTGCTTCTGCATGTACAGACCACATATGATATTTGCTTCTTATTAATAGTTAGTATGGTAGTTAAGTTTAGGTATTGGGTAGGATAAGAAAATAAAGCATTAATATGTGCTTAATTAGCACTAATAAATGGATAATATTATATTAATATGCATGCTAATAAAAAGCAACTGTAAAATAAAGTGTTACCATATATATTTGTATTTATATTTAATGATACATTAAAGAATAGTCAAGGTTTCCATAAAACTGTTATGCTGCACAACTGTTTTCAACATTGATAATAATAAGAAATGTGTCTTGAGCACCAAATCAGTATGTTGGAATGATTTCAAAAGGATCACGTGGAGCGAATGGCTGGTGAAAAAAATCAGCTTTGCCACCACAGGAGTAAATTGCAGTTTAAAGTATATTCAATTAGAAAGTAGTTCTTTTCAATTGTAGTAATATTTCAGAATATTACCGATTTATTGATCAAAGAAATGCAGGTAAGCTCAAATTCTTTTCAAATAATTTTAATCAATGAGCCAGACTGCCGCTGTAGCTTTAGCAGACCAATCTGTTCTTCCCACATTCGTGTTTAGAATTTTCAACCGGCTGGTGATGTCATCTACAAGATTATCGGTCATTGTTTTTCCATCAAATTGTCAGTTTAAAGGGAGCCAGGCTCAAAGGAAAGCTTTAAAAATGCATCTAACAGCAGCAACAACCTTTGGCGACGTGTGTTGATGACAGCTCTAGTGTAATCCCTCAGTATTCAGCTAGGCAACATTTCCATATGCGACTGCCAAGACCATAGCAGTCGAATCCATGCCCTCCAAGGAATGGCTTTGATAGTCAGACTCACAGAGATTGTGTGGTCCTAGACTGGATAATGCTAGTGCTATCGGTGAGACTCCCGACCAAAAAAAAAAAGCCCTTAGAATGAAGTGAGAAGTGAGGAATGGGGCAAATACAGTATACTGTATCATAAGGATGGAAATAAATCACAGCAACACCTGGTTAGGGGTCATAACTTTTCCATTGAATGCGCAAACTGCATCCTAAACGGTATACCGGAGCTGCGAAATGAGGGACCAGTGTTTGGACTGTGCCTCGGAAACGCCCTGACAAAAGACAGCTTAGCCAACAATTTCCTCTCCTTCACAGAGGGGGGAAATAAAAAAGCAGACTGGCTGGGGGAAAGACTAGCTTTATCCACAGTCCGTTTGATGTTGGATTTTCTGTGCGTGTGTATGTGTGTGTGCAGGGCAGCACCGGTCCTGCGAGAGCATTGGTTATCATTGTGTGTCAAGGGAGGAATACGGTCGCCTCTGGCCCCTGGAGAGACACTCCTGCGTTGCCCGAATCCACCAAAACAGGCAGAAAAGCTAGTTAACACAGCAGCCGTCGCGGACACACAGACCCTGGCCATTAGCGAACGCTCGCTCTCTCTTTCTCTCTCTCTCTCTCTGTGCCGGGTCTGGTGGCAGTGATTAGAGCGCTGTGGAAGCCGCTGTAATAAGGACGGGGCTACGGCTTTTGCGCTGGCATGATCTGCTGTGCGGCCGTGGCGGGTATTTCAGAGGGCTGCGGCGGGAAGATAGGGAGATTGAATGGGGGTGGGGGGAACTGTCCTGAGGTGAGAGAGGAGAAAATGGGTGCACTGGTATTAGTTGGTAAAAGAGCTGGCATGGGCGGCAGGGAAAGGAAACGAGGAAGGCTGGTGATGGCCTAACGGCACAGTTATCCTTTAAATCTCACACTACTTCTCTTTACAATATCCTGTGTTTTATCAATTGTATAATCATTGGCATTTACACTTGTATGAGGGTGTCAGACGAGCAAAGAGTTTGAATGGGTTCTAAACGAGAAAGTCAATACAACTTCTTCTTAGTTCTTAGTGTTTTGGTAGATTAACAACTCTTTTTCAGTGTGGGTGCAGTTTTCTGATCATTTGGAGTGGCTCTTGATTGGAAGTAATGGTTTAGTGATCAAGTCAGATGCTATAAATCATTAAATTAGTTTAGGCTAAGCTTTGTGAGACTAGAGTGCTAGCGGTTTTGGGAAACTCAGTCCAGATTGGTTCTTTAAAGTTGTTAGACAGGTTCGAAATTAAAACGTATGAGTTCGAGACTGATTTGTACAGTAAGTCTCCTTGATAATTTCATCACAAAAAACTCAACTTCACCTGCACTTATATTTCAGTAAAATGTTGCACCCTCTATTTTTTTTTTTTAAGCTTCAAGCTAAACAAGTTTAAATCTTAAACAAATTGCAACAGCGAGCTGTCAGTTAATAGAACCGATCTTGCATTATTCCTACAAGTTGTCTTATAAAAGTGTTTGTTATTTTTTGGTGTCTAGTATTGTTTCTGTTTACTTGTTATGTATGTGAAATCTTTGTTGAGACATTGAGACATTCATCGTTAAGACATTGCATCTTCTTTTTTTACGCAGATTAATGAACATCGGTTTTGAGAGAAAATGATGGCAATATTAATTTGTACTATCCCTTCTGAAAGGATATAATCAGCCATATCCTTTATATCAATAGAGATATAACGGCGTGTTCAATTTGTCCAGTCACACCTGTGAGCTCTAAGTGTGGCTTAGCACAAGGGATGACAGATGGTCAGGTTGTTAGTGAGTGCAGAGTTTGACCCGCCCCAGCGTGAGGAGCAGTCGACTGACAGCGGCCAGTGCATCTGCAGGCAGATCCCATACTCCACTGGACCGTCCCTTCCCCGCATGGCAGCCAGGTCTGGCCTTAAACACTCCGGAGACTCGCACTTACTGTTTGGAGCATTACACATCCATGAGAGGTAAAAAATAGCCAGTGTGTGTGTTCACTGTAAGAGAGGGAGAGAGAGAAACAAAGCATGGTGTCCTCAAAATGCTCACTAACAGCCGCATTGACTTAACACATACAGACATGCTGACTGAACACAACACTGAGCAGATGTACACTTTGTATATGTGCAAAATGCGTGTGTGTGTTGGTATTGATTTATTGTCTAAAAGCATTACAGCAAAAACATGCATCAATTTGATTGCATTGAAATCAGGAGCAAGAAAAAAATCGTTTGAACTTTCAGACACTTTTAAAAGACAGAAAAACATGTTTTTATTCTGAATTTATTTAGACAAAATGCTAATCTTAAGAGACCTTTTCTCTTAAAAAAGGTTGTTGGTATTGCCCAAGTTTGATAATGGAGCATCCCTAGTCTTGATTTTGTGTGCTTTCCTTATTATTATTTTACATGCATATCCACACATTTTTCATTTAAACAGACATCCATGACCAAAGCCTCAGTGTATCTTGTAAATCAGTTACAAGCAGGTCATTGTTTCTCCACAGACCTCCTGAATATTTTTAGTTGTACCTCTTCCTATAGCTGTGGCAGGCAGCAACGGCAGCATTATTAGCAGTAGTTGCATCAGTGGTGGGAGCTAAGAGTTCACTACCAGTCTTGAATAGTATTGTTGATATAGTGATAGCACTAGTCACAATAGGGATGGTGATAGTTAGCCGAGGTTCTGCCCTGGCTGGCTAGAGGCTGTGTCGAGCAGCAAGGCCCTTGTGCCCGCTCTCCCCGTACACTGTCTCTGCACGTGTGCTTTTATTTAGCAGGAGCTGTCATCTCCCATAAACCCTCAGTGCGCTTACATCCATTGCCTCTGCCAACTTCTCTGCGTCAGGCACACTTGTTACAGGAGAGAGAGCTGACAGCTCTGGTCCAACCGGCCGCTCACTATCCCTGGAGAGAGAGAGACAGCGAGAGAAAGAGAGATATTTGGTAGCATGTATTAACCCTTAGGCTAGAAATATATCTTATATAAGTACGCAAATTCTGTACATGCTTAACCTACGTTTTTGCTTCATTCTGGTGGTAACAAACCTCTACTCAAGGGAATGATGGAGTTCTAGTGTTTGTGCCACTAAACAAAGATATGGCCCTCTTTAGGTAGCTAGCTATAAACATGTTGACTTAAGTTAAATTGTTCAGCAAGATTGTCTTTTAATATATTGCTTGCTGTGCCTGGACAGCGGTTGACAAACAGGTTAAAGACTGTCACTATGCCTTTTGAAAGACTAAGAATTGTCATAAAAATATATTTTGTCTTATGTAGAGTTGAGGGATGTTGGAAGAATATATGCATATAATATATTGTATATTATATTACATAATATTACATTATATTTAGGGCTGTCAAATGACTCATGGTGATTTTAATCAATTTCAAAGATCAATTGAAACAATTATTACTATTATTAATACCATTATTATTATTATTAATATCATTATTACGTTGGATTAAGTGATGCTGAAGATGTTATATTATATAATTTTTTAATATTCGATTATAAAATAAGGGTTAGAGAGAGCAAGAGCATGTTTTTCAGTCCAGGTTAATATGTGATGGTCAAATGTTTGCCTGTGGATTGCTGTACAGATAGATGTGGTTAGATACCGGCAGGGCTGAATTCATCAGCATCTCATCTCAGCCACATGAAATAGTATCATTTTAGTGCACATGTAATCACGGCCACACTTATGCAGAGGTCAGTGTATCTTTTTGCAGAGTGTAAAAAGCACAGCTAGGGAAAACTTCATGTGTCTAAAACAGCTTCTGTCGTTCCTTAGCAGCCGTGTTTGCAGGAGCTAAATAAAGAAAGCATGTAGGAGTGAAGCTTTCAGGACTTTGGAAAGCTTTGGAGCGGCTCCCACCAGGGGCCAGCCACCTCCTCTATGTCAGTTAGCCTGCTGGTTAATCATCAAACAAACTACACACAGACAGAAAGCAACAAAAACTTCTCTTCACATTTTGTCACGTTCCAGTCTCCGTAAGCCCTCGAACGGATAGAAGATGAAAACGCACGAGGCAAGGCGTGCTGACAACGCGAGGACATCCTTCACATTCGGTCCAGTGTTTCCATGAAGTTACAGCATGAGGTCTTCAGGTTTGAATACAAATCATCGTACGGTCTCTGTTGAGTCCTTCTCCGCAGGGGCTTTCCTTTCAAGTGTTCCTTCTAGTCCAGAGAAAACCAGAAAGGTTTTTTTGGGGTTTTTTTTTTTTTTTGCTGAGATAACCTGCCTGCCTGGCTCTTAGGTATGCAGAGAGAGTTTCTGTTGCTTTAGTGTGCATGCTGTTTACTTTTAAGTAAAGAGTTTTAAGCATGCATTTGCAGACTCCGGTGACAATACATTATCAAGTAATTTTTGCTCTGCGCCTATGCTTGTTTGAGTGTGACATTTGCAAGTGTCAACATGGTTTAGATTCAAACTAAAACAATGTCACTGCATGCGAAGTAAAGTTAATGAGGACGCTTTGTTTTGTTTCAGAGCAACTTGCTGACCACCTTTACAGGACTGAAGAATCAGGATAATACAATCCACGGACAGATAATTACAGCACAACCCTGGGCGCAATACTAAACAGTAGACCTTTATTCACTACGGCTTCAAGCTGAAAATCCATAAATCAGAAATCACTACACTTTGTATCTGTTTTAAAATCCCTGCATTTGACAATACCCTTCGTCACTTGCCTTAATACGAATACGATGGCAATATAGTACAACCTATATAATGAGTAAGCGATTTAAGACATATTATTAGTGCTGTCTAACGATTAATCATGATTAATCGTTTCTTCAGTACGACGTGTTTTTGTGTCGCATTTTCCTGTAAACAAAAGGAGAATTTTAAATGGTTATAAACAGCTCTTGTGCTGCTTGGTTGTTTTAATGGTATAGTTTGATCATTTTACTGTAAAAATTTTTTTTACAATAAAATATTAACATTAAAAAGTTTTTAGATATTTTATCTAGTGCTGTCAAAATGATAAATTGCAATTGATTGCATACAAAATAAACATTTTTGTAGGCATAATTGTGTATATTATGTATATATACTGTAAATACACATATATTTGTTTAAATATTTACATGTATTGCATGTCTAAATGTATATTTATGCAGTTTATATTATAATTTATATTAACTTTTTTCTTTGCGTATTTATACATAAAACAAATACAAAGCACACATGCATATTTTATGTAAACTTTTGGATGTGACTCAGATTTGGATTGTGCTGAATAATATTTATGTGGTAACTATAATACATTATTTTTAGTGTTATTTGATTAATAGAAAGTTCAAAAGAGCAGTAATTCTACAGTCACTTTTGATCAGTTTAATGCATTTTGCTGAATAAATATGTACATTTAATTTTACATTTATAAAGTTGTATTACAAAAAACCCACTGACCTCAAATTTTGCACAGTTTAAAAATATGTATAATTGTATTTACTACATATACATTTTTAAATTTGTAATTTAATTAATACAATTTAGATAAATGTACTCTAATTTGATTGTGAAAAATATACATGACTTTGGACCTTTTATAAACCCGTATATATATTTTTCACTGCCTTGTTTTCAACGTCAGTTTATTAATTAAATACAGCCTTCACCCTGACTAAGGTCCTTTCACTTGAAATATAAGATGTTCTGGTTAGTTATAGTCCAAAATGTTCTCTAGGGTCTTCTGATCATGTCCCTCTCGCTGTATCTCGAGTCAGGACAAAGACTTATTTGAATGCAACCTTCAGTGTTAACCTAATTTGAATTTAAAGTTTGAGTTGAATTGATTTGAATCAAATTATTTGCAAGAGAAAATGCTTTACCTTTGCCTCATCAGGACAGGGCCTTGTCTGTTTCTTTTTGCTCAGTTCTTCGAGCTGTCATCAGCGCGTCAGATAGAGCTGTCTTATCCATCACTGAACTCTTCTCTCATTGTTCTGACCCGTGGAATAGATTGTCTTTGAAAATAACATGATTCCATCTGACCTTCCTCATAAAACTCGCATGTAGACACTTGTAGTGTACATCAGATCGTGTTGGGCGTTACAGACAGCTATTTTTTTTAAATGTCATTAAGCAGAACATGTGACTCTCGTTTCCTCCCCGTGTGTGTGTTTTTCGTAGATGTACTGGCACTGTTTAGCCCTGGCCTGTAGCCGGCTATGGGACAGGCCCGTCGTGTGGGGAGCAGGAAGCACCCCACCGGTCCTATGCCTCAGTACCAGCAGGAAGAAAGGAGATTCTGCACCTGTTATAGTGCAAATCCCCGCCAATCTCCAAAGCCAGAGTCCTCCTTTTGTCCTTGGCCAACAGTATCTGCATCCCTTACTGTTGGGACGGGACGGGCAGGTGCTGGCAGGCCGATCGCAGTGGTTGTACATCATTGATGTCAGTCATCGATGAGCGCCCTTTTTTTCTCCTCTCGGGCATTGATTGGAAAAAACGTCAAAGCGGAGCCTAAGATGTGATCAATGGCAGCCAGGACCCTCCTGGAATCCCGCTGTGGGCTGGGGGAGAGAATTCCATGGCGCCGCTTCTCTCTCTCACACTTGTAATTGGATGGCATCGTTTTCTAAGTCTGTTCGTCTTTGCTTGTTTAGTTACTTTGATAGTGTGCTTTGGTTTGTCCCTTTTGTTTTTATACCCTTTTATCTTAATTGGGCAGAGGGTAAATGATAAGCGTACATTAATGCACATTTTCAACAGTACTCCAGTATATAGAGGGCATAGTAAATTGAATGAACAGACGTTCATATTAAAATGGGGCCGAGATGCCTTCGAATGTAAAATCAAATTTTACATATAAAACCTACTGTTGATTCCGAAAAAACAAAAAAATAAACATTTTTCATAGCATGTAAAGAACAAAAAAATAATTAAATAATAAATCATTAATAATAGCTATAACTATAAAAAAAAAATTAATGCCAACATTATTTACATTTTTTTTTTTTTTTTTTTAAAGGCTCAAGTAAAAATTACATTAAAATATTACATGAAAAAAAGTTTTCTATTTAAATGTTTTTTAACTTTTAATTTATTTATGTGATTGCAAGGCTCAATTTTCAGCATCATTACTCTGCTCTTCAGTGTCACGTGATCCTTTAGAAATCACTCTAATATACTGATTTGGCGTTTAAGAAACATATTAACAGTATTGAAAACATTGATATGTTGTTTTTTAAAATTATTTTAAAAATGATTATTATTATTGAAATAGAATTATTAAAATAGAAAATTCTAAAGAACAGCACTGGTTTACATTGATAAGGTTCTTTATTTTAAATTTTTTTGTCAAATATTTTGTAACCTTTTATGATTTTAGTTTCTTGTTTTGCGAAGTGGCTTTTGTGGGCCAGTTAAAAGCTAACCTGGAGTCTTAAAGGCAAAGTAGCGTTTAATATAAAGTTCAGGCAGAGGGCCTGATGTGGTGAAATACTAACCATTCTGTGGAGACCTTAGGGAGAAAAATGTTAAAAAATGTATGATGTGAACTCTTTTATGAAAATAAAACAGGCCCCCAACAGTGAAGTGTTTGCCTTTAAAGTATTTAATCTTTCCCTTAATAATGTTTAACACTTAGCCTTTCTTATAGAGTGATTATGCAAGTTTTAAAATGATTGTACAGTAGACGAGAGCACAGCGCACTTGCATTTCTACCTTTCTGCTTGGTGCTCAGATCATGTTAAGCAGTTTGTTAATGGCTTTTAGTCTCTGATTTGCATTTATATTTGGAACAGCTCTTTACAATTAATGTGAAAGTGTGTGTGGCTGGTCACGCTGAAATTGGTCTTGAGTTCCGGGTGAGGGGCAGGACACCGAACCGGATCAATCTATCTTTACTGCTTAGGGTGCAAAGATTCTCTCACAGTCTCTCTCACTCATTGTTTTTTTTAAACCCTCTAATCGATATCAGATGTTATCACAGCTCATCAGCTGTGAATAAGTGTCGTAATAGAGGTCAAGCCACGGAGGACTTCGTCTGTTCTCACATCAGTCCAATGACAGTGTTGATTGAGACACAAATGTTCAACAGTAACACAGGGCCTGACTCTTGTGTGTGTGTTTGTGACTGACTTGGTTTACAATCACTGTTCAGTGAGGTACATGAAATGATTATAGCGAAAAATGGAGCTCTATATATCACCGTGCACACCGCGGTCAGCATATCAGTAAGAAAGTTAAAGAGACGAATGCAGGCTGACCGGCACAGAGCAGCTGTGATAATGGAGCCGCAGCTCGATATTCCAGAGAAAGAGAGAAACTATAAAATTGCTGAAGAGGTCCACCTCGAACAGGACCTTGGAAATGGTACGGAAATCAAGCACACAGCGAGCTAATAAAATTCACCCTCCAAGCACAGACGCTACCCTGCTTTGCTTGTCTTCATAAGAGCAACCGGCAATATCGTAAAACCTCAGAATGCTGTGAGGTCATGTTACTGGTTTGTGTCGTGGCATTTGTAGATTGATAAGAATCTGAATTGGATGAATTTAAGGAAAACATGTCTTTCTTGAAATTGCATTATTTATTTGTTCTTAATATAAAATTAATTGATTCCTATTTTTTAAAACTGAAATACAACAATTTAAAATATTTTTTTTTATATATTTCAAAATGTCTTTTTTTCTTCTAATGGCAAAGCTGAATCCATTATTCAGTCTCAGTTTTTAGTGTTCCATAATACTTCAAAAATCACTCTGATATGATGATCGGAAAACCAGCTGTTTTTGTGGAAACAGATTCAGATTTCTTTGCGTAACGTACAGCATTTATTGGAAACATATTTCAGGCTGAACATTCATCTATTTTTTATTAATTAATTATTATTATTATTTGTTTATTTATTTATTCATGCAAGTTCTTATGATCATCAATGCTGCACTAAAAATACACCAAAAACAATAAAATTGTCAATTGTTTCAGATTTTATAGTTTTGAGAACTATTAAAATATTTTATATTATTTTATATATATTAAAACTATAAAAATATTTACTTTATATTCTTTTATATTGTTCCAATATAAATATTATTGTATTAGGAATACATTTTATAATGTAATTTATTCTTGTTATGCAAAGCTCATAGAATATTAGAATGATTTCGGAAGGGTAATGCAACAATGCATATTAATGGCTGCTGAAAATTCAGCATTTGAATAACATCACATGAATAAATAACTATTTATTTTTATTTTAAAAAATATGTTAAAATAAAAAGGTTATTTAATATTTCATGATATTACATTTTTCTGCTAAATAATTGCAGCCTTTGTGAGCATAAGAGACTTTATTTTTTTTAAAACCATTAGAAAATCTTAATTATAACTTTGACTGCTAGTGTATAAATATAAGCACTTTTTAATGAACCTTCTGAATTATTTTTGAAAGCAGTTTTGCTGATTAAGGTTATTTTGAAAATCGAAAGACCTTTACTTTTTATCTTTTTTAAAAGGTGGCAAAATATAAAGATAAAACTTTCCCATCATATTTTCCTGTTAATTTTGTTCATTGTTCCATTAAAACACATTGTCATTTTCCAAACAGGTTAGATTTTGTAGTCCATTGTGAGCGTGCAGTCCTGTCACTGCTCCGAGTATTGAGTTTGCTGTTTGTGGCGGTCAGCGAGGTTGCTGGTTTTGCAAGTCAAATACAGGAAGGTGAAGATGCGCTTATCTCTGGCTGACAAGTGCGATCTGTGTCAGAAACGGGTGCAAGGTGTACCCTGTGCTCTGGCTGCCCCATTCTGGAACTAACACTGATTGACACTGGCTTGCCACAAACTACCCAGCATCCTTTTTTTTTGCCTTGAGCCCCTCTGGCCCAGATCAGTATACAAAACCACATAGCTTAAATAGACAAAAATAAATGATATTCTCAGGTTTTTGAGTGAATAAAAGTCGTAAGGTTGCATTATTGCCAATTTGGACCACAAATAATTTAGCTGCTCATTATTTTAATAAACAAGACAGCAGCCTATTGTTTCACTGAAGTCACAATGAAATATTTGTTTGTTACCCTGTCGATCCGCAGAGCTCAGAGGTGGTGGAATCGGTGGTAAAGCCACATTCTATTAGGTTCAGAAGGCCTTTCCTTCACTCACTGGGGGCCAGTCGCCTGGCAAGCTTAATACAAATTGTAATTGGGTGCCATAAATCGTGCACAGCGACAGAGTAGGTCAAGGCCCAGAGACAAGATTACTAAAGCATTACGGTCAATCAAAAGAGTCCTTGAATTGGAAGATTTTAATTAGAGTTTGGTTCTTGCGTGTGTGTGTGTGTGTGTGTGTGTGCGCCGTGTACTAATGCGTCTCCCGTTGTTCTCGCAAAAGTTTGTTGAAATTTTGGGAACTGAAATTGGAATCAATTAAATCCTCCGCGCTGGAAGTTAAATGCCAATGTGGATGCTAATAAAATGTCTCGGCTTCGGCAGTGTCAGTAATACAGTGATTAAAAATGTATCTTAATTGGCAATATTCGTACGATTCACTGCAATGCTTGGGTTAATGTTGGAGACAGGGAGACGTCCTCGGAGTGCTCCTCATAAACCCTCGTCTCCTGTCTCTGCCGAGAGAATATTTGCACGATGAAGGGTTTGGCTCTGTTAAGCCCCCTCATGTCTTAATGGAGCAGATCCCCCTAATCATTCTGTAATCTCTTTTAGGCTAATGTCAGCAATATGTTCACAGAATTATTGCTGATTTGGAACGCACTTTAAGATCGGGGAAGGAAAATCTTACGCTCGAGCAAGTGAGCTTAAGAAGTCTCTTGACAGACGAAAGGTAATTCTTCAGCTGTGTGTTTTCCTCTCTCAATTTTATATTCGTAATAGGTTCAAATTCAACTCATTGATTCCGAAACACTAAGAAGCTTAATGCTAAAATGTTACATTTGCACTAAAAGTTTCGAGTTCAGCTCTTGTTTGTGGGCAACGTTTTCTCGAGGGCAACTTGATCCAGTTTGCGTGTCACATGACAATATCAAAAGGCATTTCCGAGCTTCATAATGCAAATGTTAAACAAACATGCTCTGAGGTTTCTGAAATGGCTCTGTTCATAAAAATGCATGAGTTCCCGATGTTATGCTTAAGGATCAAACTATGGCCACTTGCCAGTTGGGTCTCGATGGCCGTGACCGCCCGTCAGAGGAGGAGAGGGAGGATGAGCTTCTACAAAAATAAACGCAGAATTAATGTAACAGTGAAAATGATGAAACTAGCTATTGTTTGAATCAGTTTACCTATTAATGTGTGGAACTAAGACTGGCATAATGTTTGTATATGTGTTTTTTGTATATGAAGTACAGACGTTTATCTATCTATCGTTCTATCTATCGTTCTATCTATCTATCTATCTATCTATCTATCTATCTATCTATCTATCTATCT
>JAUMHQ010000069.1:13016238-13029079 GCA_032361165.1 Enteromius paludinosus
CACACACACACACACACACACACACACACACACACACACACACACACACACACACACACACACACACACAAAACAAGCTTACACCTTTAAAAGAAATTTCCAACATTGGAAAAACGTAAATGTGAATTCCAATATGGATTATGATGGATAATGGGATAGTAAAAAGGATAGTTCCGATTCGATTCATTACATGTAAAGTAAATTATTTAAAAAAAATGTTTTTATTTTTTTTATTATGATGATTAGAGCTTACAGTAAAATATATGTGTGTGTGTGTGTGTGTATATGTATAATTTATATAAAAAAGGTAACAATTTGCAATGAAGATCATTAGTAATCATTAGTTAACTACATTAGGTCATTTGAACTAAGAATGAACAATACTTCTACCGCATTTATTAATATTAATGTTAATTTCAGCATTTAATAATGGATTATTAAAATCACAATTTGTGTTTGTTAACATTAATTAATTAAGAAATGGCACTGTGAACTAACATGAATAAACAATGAACAACTAACAATCAAAGGTTAACAAATAGTCTTAGAAAATAATGTATTCATTGTTTGTTCATGTTAGTTAATACATTAGCTAATGTTAAATGACACTTTATTGTAAAGTGTTCCCAAAAATAATCAAATAAAACAGTAATTAAGCCATTGTGTTGTTTTGGACCCCATAATAATTCGAAGAATACCTTGAAAGTAAGTCATACAGATTTGAAATGACATTTTCGGGTGCTTTTTATAGTTGTGAAACCAGCTAAATCTAGTTTAATTCTGCAGGTGTTTTTAAATGCTAAACCATCTGGACTCCGGCTCTGCAAGGCTGAGAGTCCTGCAGGACCAACTTGCTAAGCTAAGACCATGATGGTTTTACGCTCTTTTGTTTTTCCAGCAAATACGTGTGATAATTTCAGGCACATTTCTCTGCCTGCACACCTGTAAGGGACATTAGATTCAATGCAATCAAAGCTCCATTGAACATTCACCAAGCCTTGCTCAGAACATCAGGGCGAGCTTGTTGAGCAGATTTTTGGGGGCGTATGGTCACACAATAGAAGAAAAAATGGCACATGGATTCAGACAAGACAAGCTTTATCAGATCCTTTTGCTACTTATTTCAGTTGCTGCTCAAAAACAGACATAATATGTAGCACAGAAAAGCTTTATTCATCACTGTTAAATGACACCTAACAAGTTAGAAGTGAATATTACATGCACAAAACGCCCAAATGCACCACATATATCTGTAGCAGCGAGGAAGGCAATATGTACTTCTTCAGGGGTTGCTGGCATGTCAACAGGGTGGTGCTCCCGCCCCACACTATTGTGTCAGTGTTAATCACTAGCTGCTGCTTAGAATGCAGTGAAGCCTCCAGGAGGGTCAGGATCGGGGGGGTGGCTTGATCAACCTGCCTCCACACGGGCCTCCATTGCTGACCGGTTAATCACTGCTGCTAATTACCAGACCCATTGATGCCAGGTGCATGCAAATGTGCTTTGCTTAAAAAGCACAAAGACTCTTGTTCAGGTTATACGTTAACTGTTGTCTTTGAGTGCTTAACATATTTGCAGGTTACTGTTTTGCCTCGTTTTAAGTGGTCATGTATGTATGCATATGCGTTTTTGAAATAGCTGGTTGGAACAGAAGTTGAATATGATGAAGCAGGTTTCTTATTGCTCTCCTTAATGCTTTTTGGCTCTAGTTCAAATGGCAATGGGGTGTTAATGTTGCTGTATAACGGTAACCGTGTTTAGTTTTGGACTCATTTATGCAGGTTTGCAGAGCTCTCCAGGAATAAAGACTATAGTGCAGTCACGTTCACCATTGCTCTGGAAAATTTTACAAATCCAGAATCTGCACAATCAATGTTCCTCATGCAAATTTGTATTATCATCAAGTTGGTCACATGTATTTGCCACACCAACCAAAAGTTGGTCATAAAAGCACTATGTACAAGTCATTTATTACTACAATTCTTCCCCTCCAGTTAGTACTCAAAAAATGCTACAACCAGATCAAGTCTTGTGATTTACGAATGAAACATTCAGACCAGTTTTCTGCTTTCATTTTCTTTGAAAAGATGTCAAATCTATCAAAAGAATGATTCGTTCACTCCCAACACTAAATATGAAAACATCTGGTTCCATGAAGAACCGATAACATCCGTGAAATCTTTCCATTCCACAAAAGGTTCTTTTAGTGAAAAAACGTTCTTTAGATTTATTTTTTTTATTTATTTTAGGAACTGTTGGCTGTGAAAGGTTCTTCTTGGGTATGCTTGCATGCTTCTTTTAAGGCATCACTGAGAAAACCTTTATTTCTAAGAGTTGAAATATTGCATGAGTATATAGCCCATGTTTACAATTTTTCTGAAACTTCGATGCTTCTTTTTAATCTCCAATCACTTGCTTCAAAAACGTGACCAGGACATTATTCATAAGTTCCTCTTTTGTGCTCCAGAGAATAAAGCCAGTCATATGAGTTAAAAAAAATGACATGAGGGTGAGTAAATGATGACAGATTTTTCATTTTGGGAGAACTAATCCTTTAAAGAGCTGTCCTCTGCCCGCAGCCATAACATACGTTGAGCAGAACCAAGTGAATCATCAACTAAAACCTTGTATTTACTTGGCCATGACCTTTCTTTTCTCTATGGCATCAGTTATGGTAATTGATTTGGGCCAAATCAAGCAGTTTTTCTCCAGCGAATGATCCCAGTCAGCTGTCTCCAGTTTTTATATCTCTCAGTTTGGTCATGTGAAGGTCAAGTGCTTAAGGCGTGACACCTCTTTCCACTTCAACACTTTCTGACATGAATGCTGATCTTAGAGCATCTTTTTCTCCTCTCTCCTGCCTGTACCGCCTCCATTACTGAAACAAAACCTCTCAGTATTGGGCCATGTTAGGGCATTCTTCTGTTCTACAGTGTTGCAGATGTTTATTGAACAGCTAGTGAAGAAGGAGAGAGATGCGAAAATAGGAGTGTGCCATATATTACCTGGCTGGCTCCCATCAGCTGCTCACACTTTCATGAATGCAGATAGGTCTGACGAGATCCCATTAAAAATAACGGTCAGATCTTGGCCTTTTGACTTCATTTGCAAGTTCTGAATTGCATCGCATTAGTTAAGGCACATAAGAGTTCTTCGTTTCTGATCGTCTGGTTATGCATTTAGTGCATGAAGTGGAACTAGTTGTGCCAGGACAATATGGTGTCAATCAGCTATATCAAAATGTTCTTACATTTATTGCTGATCTTTATTGCTTAAATAAATGAATCATTTTATCCAACAAGAACTATTTAAGTAGATAAATAGAGACAAGAAGAAAAAAGCACATTATTGCAAAACATTCTAAATCACATAAATGCTTTTTGTTTTAAACCAACTTTTTTTTTCGTTTTTTTTTTTTTACATTTTTGGTAAATAGTATTAAGTATTATTATAAGTTTCTGCAAATATTTTAATAAGCAGAAAAACTGTTTTCAACATTGACAATAGTACATAAATGCTTGGTGAACAACAAATCAGCATATTACATAGATTTTTAATTGAAAATTCATCTTCCCATATCATGAATAAATTACATTTTAAAACATTTAAAAATATATATTTTTTAAAGTAGTATTTCATTGCATTCCCTATGATTTGAAACCTCAAAGTTTAACATGAAAAATAAATTTCTACCCAATAATATTTTGTGATATTATTAAACCTATTTAAAATACCATTCACTATTAATTTATACTACGAAATATTTATTTTATTGTTATTATGACTGACTCATAAACACCAATAGTGACTAGATTTGAAATTGCTGCATTCATTTTACATATGCAAATATTTTAGTACAGTCTAGAACACAGGATTAAAGTGTCCTTTAATGCCCTTTTTTTGAGTTTTCGATTATACTTGCTTACTTACTTACATATTATGACCTTGTTTAAAAAAAAATAATAATAAAAAGGTACCGCCTGTCTTATCTCCAATGTATTGAGGTTGCACAGAGCACTATGTGACAGATGGGCCTGTGTGTTGATTTCATTTCAATGAAATTCCGGGTGAGCCCAGACCGGGGTGGGCCACCAAACAAGGCCAGATGTGCAGGAGTGCTTTTACTAGGCTGCTGGGTACTTTGTTTGAGTTCTCTGTGTGAGATAGAACACCCTTACAGAGACCATCTGTGTGCCCGGAGCCAAGGTGTTTTTCTGTTTCCATTGCATCGGTTTGTTTGTTTCTTTTGTTTATTAATGTACCCACTCCCACCAATGCTGACCACCAGTGATTTGTCCCTAATTTTGGTTTCGATATGCCCGAGAGATGAACGCTTCGGTACGAGTGCTCTATGCCGGCGGTCTGTTGTTGCCACCCGGGGGCCTGGTGGTGGCCATGCCTGACATCTGTTGGCATAATGTTGTGAGATGCCTCCAAGGCAAGAGTAACTGATGTCTCAAGCTTGTTTTCTTCTTAAAGGGGGGTTAGGCAGCATCTGAGGGTAATTATCAGATGGCATGGGGTCCGGGCAATTAGTCCTGGCTTTTTCTGTAATGAAGGAGCAGGAAAGATGGCTTGGAGGGAGCTTGACCGGTCTGTGTTAGTTTTATTTTTTGGGCTGAAGCCTCTCATCTGCTGGCACTTCATGTTCAATGTGGATTAATGATTTGAGATATGGAGTCACTACATGCTTATTTAAGGCAAAATCTTTTACATCTAATGTAATTGTTTGATTCAGTTATTTGATTTCATTCTGATTCATTCAAATGTCTGCTTCATAAAGGAGTCATTTAAAACTAATGAATTTGTTGCAGTGTGTGTTTTTGACGCAAAAGAGTCATTTGTTTGGGAATCACTTGGACCACACAGTTTGCTCTGTACTGTACGTTTCTGATTCACTCAGTGGTTCATAAGAGTCATGTGTTTTGTTACACGACTTCACTGGTTGTTCTGTAGATTTAGCAGAATTGTACATGTAAGCTTGATTTTATGTACCTGTAATGTTATGTGTGTAGATGAGACAGACAAATTGTTAATTAGAATAAAATGCTTGGGCGTATATAGTATACGTATATGAGTCCAATACCAGCTCCCCAAGAAGCTAGCATTTTAAACACGAGCAACACAAGGTCCCGGCTGATTGTGCACACCTTTGTCACATATTCATGTACGCTGTATCATGCATCCTGTCTCTCTCCTTTTCCAAAAAGCTTTTCTTCTCGCTTTTCATCTGTCAAGTGGTAACATCCTGTGTCTCCTGGTACACAAGCTGTAACTTTCTGAGAGACAGCAGACACTAATCGCCCCCCTCTCAGCCCTTTACGGCAGGAAGGAGAGAAGGAAAAACATGCCTTGCATGGTTCCCTTCTTTCACTTTCAAGCTTGAGCAAGCCACTGGAGGGGAGGGCCGTTTGAATGGCATGAATAACAGAGAACAAGAGAGAAGGACAGAGGACAGATGATACAATCCCTCTTTTTGACACAAGCACTTCAGCCCACACGCGCACAGATCTCGGCAGCCAGACACTGATAGGAAGGCGTAAAATGAGATGTCTCATACATGGAAATGACTTGTTTTTCCCTTCTCAAGTTTTCTCAGTGTGTTTGCTCATTTATATAAGTGTCAGGAAAGTGTAGGAGACGGCCCCCCTCCGTCAGGCCTTGTCACGCATGTCCACAGATCGCAGTGGTGCGTGAGAGGCGCGCAGTTTCATCCGAAATTGCAAAAAAAGTTGATTCGCCAGAGCTATTTAGTGCATAAAGTGTTTGTGAGGGAGGAACATGTAAACATTCTAGTGTTTGTCAGACTCATTCATCAATGCAGAATAAATTACCAATATCCTACATGTTTTTTTTTGTGGGTGTGCTGGGTATTTCTTCAAATTTACAGATTGGACTTTCTTCGGTTATTCCGGACAGCATGCCGATATATGTGCATATAAAATTCTGTCCATTTATCCTCTGCTTTGCATCAGAAATTTGGTATTGATTCTAAATTCTATATTTTGTTTATAATACTGTCACTGTAAACATCATAAGATTATCATAAAATTATACTCACATGACAGTTCATATATACTATAAAGTATTATATACATATATATATATATATATATATAATATTCATCTTTTATTTATTTAAAAAAAATATTTTAAAATTAATAAATTAGATGTATATGTATTGTCATGAATGTATAGTGTCGTAGTTGAAAAAATATATAGAAATATATATATATATATATATATACACTCTATCTCTCTCGCTCTCTCTTTCTCTCATGACAGTGCAAATATGTTATAAAGTACCATATATATAAATATATATTTGTCTTGTATTTAATGAAAAATCTCATATTAGATCATTTTGTGATTTAATGAATAAATATATTAACTAATATATTTAAGTTTATACAATTAAATCAAGTAATTTATATCCCCTTAATCTAGTAAGTAGCCACTGTGTATGTATGTTGAACTTATTTATTAAAACGATTATTCGTATGTATCATCATGAAGTTATAATGACCTCATGCATATCCTTTTTCTTTAGTAAGTAGCCATATAATAAAATGGACAGTTTACAGTCAGCTTATCATTATTGCAGTTGACCTCCAAATTCACGTCTGTCTGTGTTAATTTTGTGATAATGACTGACTGACTGTATATTGTCCCTTACATGTACTTTCTCTTAAACAACCCAACTGAGTTTAAAGCCTGTACAATCAATAAACTCATTCTAAGCTAAGTATCCACCTCTGCACATTTCTCTAAATTTCATTACAAAATTTCATTATCCTACTCCGTAGTCTTGAGACATGATATCCAGCGGAATCACATTGTAAAGATTATGATCAGCTAAATTGTCGTGGAGATTGGCTCTCTTTGCTCGTGGCCTGTTTAAGTCAGGCATCCCCCCTCCGGTCATCCAAGCCTCACCTGACGTTGTTACGCTCTGCACGTATAAGCAATATTATAAGCTGCAGTCAATGAAATAAAAGATTCTGTGTACAATAACACGACAGATATTCTCCCTGTATGACCATCTGCAGCCTGGTGCAAATCAGCAGGAGTCCAGAAAATGAGGTCAGCTGGGTTTTGATGCAGGAAAACAGTGGGAAGATGTAATAACTCCTGCTGTGCTGTATCATTCACGTGAACTTTGTGTGTCGGTGCAAAATGGAATGTTTCATGTCTCTTAATAGTTCATCTAAAAATGAATATTCCGTCATTTCATCACCCTCATGCCATTCCAAACCGATATGGCATTCCTCTATGGAACACAAGAGAATGATTTTGAAGAACTGTACTTTTTGCTCTTTTCCATGCAGTTAGAATGAATGATATCAAGGTTTAAAGCTTCAAAATAGATTGGAAAAAGACCATAAAAGTGGTCAGGATAAATCATGTGCTATATTTCAAGCCTTACAATAGCTTCACTGTAAAAAAACCAAACAAATACAAATATAACATTTATGGTAAAAAAAACTGGCATCTGTGGTTGCCGGAATTTGGCTATAAAAAATACGGTAACAACGTTTTAGGTTTTATGGGTTTAAGTTAAATGTTAAGTTAAATACCATATTTTCATTAACTAATATAATGTTGATATACCAACCTTTTAAAATACTGAAATCGGTTTTGTACCTTTTGAAATACTCTGATTAGCAAAAAATTAGAGTTGTGACGTTCGCGAACGAACCAATTCTTTTGAACGGCTCATAAACAAGAACGATGGGAGGGGAGCCGTTCTTTTTTTCCTATGCGTGTTTCACACAGATGCACACAAATTAGCTCCTCCGCGAGACAGAACAGTTAAAGGGGAGGGGCGCACCCAGCGCAGGGGTGCTACTGCCTAACAACATCAGTGTTGGCAACTATTTCCGATGAAAAGTAGCTAAAGCCTGCCCGAAAAGTAGCTAAATGTTGCCAGATGATGTCATGCACTAATTTGTATATCAGTGATGTCATCACGTAGTATCTGACAAGCGTAAGCCCGTCATGTGTCTACTCTCTGAGGCGCCGTGTATTATATTATATTATATAACATTACATCCAGATGCACAATAAATAGGTTCTTATTAACATATTACTTTGCGTGATGACGTCATTGCGCAAAATCTTTATGTAGTATCCAAAATAATTAATGTTTTCTGAAATTGACTGGCCATCTCAAAACATTATTTGAAATATGTCCATTACATACATAGATTTGTATGTAAAATATAGTCGACTATTTGTAAAAGTAATACAAAAACTTTTTGATAATTTATCTATTTATTTATTTTTTTATTTTTTATTATTTGACTACAAATCTCACCTCATCATTTCTCCCAGTGATTATTTCCAGGATAAACATGAGATGCCCCCAAGCTGGCTTCTTAAACCTGACTAAATATTTAAAAATAGCCAAAAGAGCCGTTCTTTTGAATCCGGATCCCCTCAAAGAGCCATAAATCCCATCACTACAAAAAATGCAGGTGGTGATTAGAAAGTCACATGATGATCCACATCCCATCAGAAGCAGTGTTTAAATATAAACAGATAAAGAAGGTGCTCACAGTCATTCACACAAACACAAAACACCATCATGGTGAGACTCATTAAACTCAAATATGCAATAAACATTACATGAAACATCAAATGAAAAATTTAAAATGCAATGCCGGGAATTCTGGGAATGTTTGAGTGATAAAGACAGAAATGTAATGGATTTAGTCTTATTTTTGTTCCAGTTTTTATTACAATTACTGTAATTTCCTCAAATTTGTGCACAAGACTATGGAATAAAGTAAGTTAAACAGGTTAGGAAAGATATTAGGGTGAATAAATGATGACAGAATTTTCTTTTTTAAATGAACCATCCCTTTAAGGTGCTTTAATAGCTCTCGCTGTATTTAAATGAAGTCGTTTTCATTTTTTCATGTTAACGAGCCTCCTTTATATGTAAATTAGTCATGTTATAAATTGCGCCTCGTTCAGAAAACTCAACACAGTTGCCTTTCCACAGGCAGTAATAGCACTAGAATGTTTCTGTACATTTTCTATTGATCATGACAGCAGCAATTCATCAAATGATGAGCAAATGATGGAGAAGAGCGTTAAAAACAGACACATATCCAGAAATTTGAACATTTTAAAGAGCCGATATTGTCTCGGTAAAGTATGGCAGATCACGCAAGTGTGCCGCTTCGACCGCATAGCACTTAGAAAAGACCAACAAAAATGCGTGTTGATAAACAGTGCTATCTATGGATATGGTTCTCTTTTTTTTTTGTATGTTCCCCCCCTCGGTTTTGCCAGGCCAGTGTCTTCCATTCTTTTTCTCTGACAATCAGGAACCCTGTGAGACTCCAAACTGCTGACACACAGGATGGCATATTGGTCCACAGCATACATACTGAGTTTGGCCCTGTTAAATAGCACCCATGCAGAGAATGAGCTCCCTGCACAGGCCCCTGAGCACCATCTTTCAGCGGAATATATTAAACTAGATATTATTACAATCCCTACATCCTCGCCTCATAGAGGAAAATGATAAAGGAGTTAATAAGGAAAGTCAATTTGTATAGGAAAACGGCGTAATTTCTTTCCTTTCTTGACTTTTTTATTAAAAAAAAAATACATATTTCTATACACAACACAGGAGATTATGAGAAATTATGCATGTCATTCTCTCCCACCCCAAGCGCCATAATTAAAATACTTTCTGTATGCATTTTTTTTTTTTCCCTGAGTATTAAAAACCGGCATCATAAAAACAGAACTTGGAAGCAAACAAACCATTCAGCTATGTGCAACCTACCACCACTGGCAGTTTCTGCTGTTTATTTTGAGAAATTAATTGATTACCGCATCATTAAAGATTTTTGACAACGTTAATCCGCAAGAAATGGCAAGTGGGCCATGTGCATTTCTAAGTCGTACAATTAAAAGATCTCTCATTGACATTTACAGTAATAATCCTTGTCAACGTGTGATTTGAATTACATGAGTGGGTTGTAAAATTGTGACTTCAGCCATCTGTGTGAACAGTAGGCTACAGGTAGCAGTTATTCTCCGCCCGATGTTGGCCACCCGTCCCACGTTTTTTTTTCCCAAAGCTGTGAAATATTTGTTCAACAAAGTGTGAAATGCGACAACATCTGCTGTGCAATTGCATGTTTAGACCCAGCGAGGCCCAACAGTGGCTGTCAGGACAGACTTTCCTCTATACAGGTGTGCAGAGGAGAAGAGTTAATTAGCCAGCAGCTGCAGGCCCCACATCTGGGTACCACCGGCATCCAACACAGCCGTGTTTTCTTCTCTGATGTGAGCTTGATGTTCTCACTGTTTTTTTAGGTATTACACACTTGTGCAATGCCACCTCAATCTCAACATGCATAACAGTGTTCCTGTTTACATCTGGTATTAACATGCGTCTCAGATTGCTGCAGTAAATACAGGAGGAAATGGGGTCTGCTGTGTCTTGGCATCACTTTACAATTTGTTAACATTATTTGTCCAGTAGGTATCATGAACTAACAGCGAGCAACTTTATTTATTTATTTTTTGAATATGCATTATGATGCATCCCAGACAACTGTGAATGATCATCTGCTCTTGCAACATAACAAAATCACTTCAGCAAAACATGTCTATCTTCACCATCTATTGACTGACAGAAAAATGGCTTTTGTTTGTTGAGATTTTATACAGATGCTCACTTGAGGAGCATTTGAGATGCCTGTGTAATCTATCTCACCTGACCGCTTGTGACTGGATCGCTCGAGATGATAATACCAGGTGTAAACAGGGCCATAGAGATCTTTGAGAGGCTTATGTTTCTTGTTCTTTGTGTTGTTTTCTGTCTGAGCGCTCTGTGATCAGTAGAAGCATGAGAGCATGTTGACTGATCATCCAGAGTTCCCTCGTGTTCCCTCTCGTTCATTCAGCACAGAAGACAAAAGAGGCAAGAAACCAAGGCTATGGACGAGTCTGGCTCAGAACCCAACCTCCATCCTGTGATTAATGACCCTCCCCTTTCTGCTCATCTCACTCTGTCTCTGTCAAGAGTCAAGTGAGCTGAAGACAATAATAAACAGTGCAAAACCAAACAGATCCACTGTCCGCTCTCTCTACCCCTGCACACACCAACCTGGAGGAGAGAATAGTGCATGCACATACACAGAGCGAGCGTCCTTTGAATGCATCGGCTTTGAAGATGAAGTCTTTGATTTCCAGGCTCAAGGTCAATTTCCAGTAAAAGTGCTTAATCTTTCATTGAAATAGTCTCATTCATGAGCCATTGTTCATAACGTAGCTCAGATGGAACCATTGAAAAAACTAGGTGGAGTTCAATGCCCTATATCTGTGCAGAATCAAAAACCTAGCAGATTTATTATAATTATTATGCTAAATAATAATTATTTTTCATGCATTTTTCCCCCAGTTACATTTAGCATGTCTATATGTGATCCTGGATAACAAAATCTATGTCATTAGTAAAGATCATGTTCCATGAAGATATTTTGTGAATTTCCTTAAATATATCAAACTTAATTTATTCTCAAATAGTTGTATCACAGCCAAATATGATCCTATTTAAGCTTATTTATAATGTACTGTATAAATCTAAAGTTTCTTATGCTCATCAAGGCTATGTTTATTTGATCAAAAATTTTAATATTTTGAAATATTATTGCAATTTAAAAGTGTTTTTCTATGTACATACAGTATATATTTTTAAATATTTATTCCTGTTATGCAAAGCCAAAGTTTTATCAGCCTCTACTGCAGTCTTCAGTGTCACATGATCCATTAAAAATCATTCTAATATGCTGATTTATTAGCAATTTTAGAAAGTTGTGATGCATAATATTTCTCGGAACCTGTGATGATTTTTCAGGATTCTTTGATAAATAAAAAGTTAAAAAGGAAAGCATTTATTCAAAATGGAAATATTTTGTATTTTGCTGAAAAATTTATTTCATGTATGTGTGTGTGTGTGTGCGCGTGTATTTGAGTATATAAAATATTAGATTTTGTATACTACATCGTAGAACCAGCACTGTGCTTTCTCAGAACTTGTTTAAATATTTCTCATTTTTTGGCACATTTTGTATTTATCTGTGAAATATAGGGTCAATTTAGGATGGACACACACATCATTTGTCTTGTTTTCATGCAGTGGTCTGGGCAGTGCAGAGACCTGTGACTTTATTTAGTAGCTCTGTCTCACTCACCCCTCCCCAGAGTGCGTCCCTTCACACTGTCACATCCTTCTCTGCCTGGCACTCAGGAAGTGCCATGGCCAATCAACCCGGAGACCCTGCTGATGGCCGCACTCTGGAGCTGGATAGGCGGGGTGTGTGTTTCCACTACCCCACACCACTGCACTACACACACACTACACTCTTTTTCACTCTTTTTTGCATGGCTATAGATCTGAACATCTAAGCTGATTTAAGCCAAAAAAAATAAAAAAAACATTCATGAGCACAGATCATGCCTTTGTGAGGACGAAAATAGACATCTTAGAAGCCTCTTGCAGTTTTTTGATGACAAGAACGTCCTGTTGTTCTATTTGGAAAGGTGTGCAGTGTATTTGTATAATATTGGCTGATAAAAGGATGTATTTTGCTACTTAATGTTCAAAATAACCTGCTGTTATTTTAGTCATTAAGATTAATTATTTGTTTTATGTCTATATTGTTTAATTACATTTATTTCATTTTTAGTGCATCAAATGATGAAATTTGAATAATAAACTAATAATAATACACTTTAAAGTGCCATAGAATGGAAAACTGAATTGACCTTGGCATGGTTGAATAATAACAGTTCAGTACATGGACATAACATA
>JAUMHQ010000069.1:13036080-13058625 GCA_032361165.1 Enteromius paludinosus
GTGCGATTGTTACATTCACACCTGCCCAAACGAACCGCACCAAGTAGGAAAACAAATTCTAGTGCGATTCAACCAAACTAAATGACGTGACAAAGTGACCAGATTACATTGCAGGTCATGGTGGATCAAGGTTTGGCTGCAAAGTATTCTTCTGGTAGCTAGATGCTGCATCATTCTGCCATTCAACAATAGCAATGTATTCTGATTTATTTTCAGATCTATTAATTTAATTTAATATTTTTTTCCCATTTGATTTACATTTATTTAAGATTTTTACATTTAATTACATTTTATTGCATTGCAATTATTATGTTGCTCAAATTTCTTTATATGATAAAACTATGATTTACCAATGGCATTGTTTAAGGGCTTTCAGAACTTTGTTTTTTCATACTTGGTATATTCTTGTCATGCCATAAGCCAGTTAACATTTTCAGGATACCATTTTCCTCTATTTTCATAATGATTAGTCACATGGTATTTTAAAGCACAAGTGATTGGCTCAAAAACAATTTTGTACATGCGCAACTTCAGCATATTGTTCTTTTTTATATAATTGTCCACTTTTCCTTGAAATTATTGTTATTATTGCTGTTGTTGTTTTTGTTGTTGTTATATTTAAAAAAAATAAAACAGCAAAATTAAATCGAGCTAAAAGCTAGTTAACACAGACATTCTAAACTGGAAAAAACACTTGAAAAGCATATTGAATTAGACATTTTTTTTTTTTTAACAGAAAGACTGATATAGTATTTTCTAAAACTCCAATAATAGTTTTATTAACAATTTAAATGATTTTTTTTCACAGTACGTAAAAGGCCTTCTGGTGAATAAAAGTGATTTCCTTATAAATCCTTATAAATACTGCTGAATAATGTCCAGTCAAAAACTGAAATAGGTTACTGGCCTTTTTTTCGTGCACATGCAGAACTGCGTCATTGACTAGTGTCTGTACAAAATGACAGTTGTGAAGTGGGCCCCTTGAGGACGTTCTGTGAATCATGCCACCTCAGATTTCTTATTGTGCAAAACAATATAAAGGTCAACTGTATAAAACCACGAACAAATGAACATTTCAGCAATCCCCACTTAAGATTGCTTACTTTGCCATAAACCAGAGAACACCTAACACAGAGCTGGAAATACTCAGGTGAAAGCCTTTTTCTGCAGGTTTCTCTTTTACTCTGTTCTGTACAGTAAGTTTGAGCTCTGCTGAGGTGCCTATCTTTGTGTACACCCTGGAGCTGAGGCGCTTGACAGTTCATTAAAGAATCCTGAGATCGTCTGTCCTTATTTTTGGAAGGCATGTTGGAGGAGAGGGATTGTGCGAGCTGCCAGAAAAGCGACGAGGGGCGGACGCAGGGAGCTAAAGTGGAGCTTTTCGCAGTGCTGGCATTGTATTTCCAGGGGCTTCAAAGCTGTCTGCCCCAAAGCTGCTGGCTCTTGAAACACTTTGGAGAACAGATACCTTGATCAAGCGATTGAGAAGACAGATTTGCACGAAATGGAAGCTGTTTACAGCTGAGGGCGCTGCTTTTGTCTTTTCGCAAAAAAAAAAAAAAATGCAGTTAATATGGATTTAAATTAAGCATTGTGCAATCACTGGACAGATTCACAAGGTGATACTGCGGCATCAGCTAATTGGAAAGCCGGTCACACAAAAATAACTTTCAGGTAGTAGGGTGTTGTTAAATATGGAGGATGTGTGGGATGCTTAACAAGAGAAATTTTATTCTTCTTGAGCACTGGAAGAGAAAAAGCTGGAGTACAGACTGTACAACTGTAGCAATAACCGTCCCAGGAGAATGACTGTTAAAGGTGTGTTAAGGTGAGAGAGAACAGTCTCGGTTAGATGCAGTTCAAATGCTCCGCAGACCTGGGGTACAAAGAAAGGTGAGAGACTCCGAAAAAGACACAGAACAAATGTTCAGTGCTGAATTCATGCTGGTACAAGGGCAATGAAATGAATAGTTCTGTTTGGGCAAGGTAGAGGGCTGACCCGAGCTTGCCTGCTGCCTCAGGCCACCACACTGTTTGAAAACCCTCATATTTTTCTCAGTCAGCATCATCGATGACCTCCAGCATATTGTCCATCCAGGAGAGCTCTCTCTCTCTCTCTCTCTCTCTCTCTCTCTCTCTATCTATCTCTCCCTCGGGTGGACTGTGTTTGGTGCAGTGACATGCAGACTTGAGCTAGTCTCTGAAGCAGGGTCCAGGTCAATTCTCAAAGACTTTTTGGTTTTCAAATAGGATTTATATATTCATATGCTTTTGATATATTTGTTCAATATATTTTTAAAAATGTGTATATAAGGACTGGTTTTATTGATTTATTAAATAAAATATGAAGTAAAAAAAAATATATATATATATACATATATGATGCATTTTTAAAATTAGCATTTTATTCATTATTTATTAAAATCGGCAAGGAATCTAAAGAGAGAAAGTAAAAGTTCCATCAAAAATGTATTTTTCTATTAATGGGCATGTTATGTGTCTTTGTGTTTACCCTAGAAATTTAATTATTAGAAATAAATTATAGTTGCCGTTTGTTTTCCTTTTGGTTTTTTTGTTCATAATTCATAATCACTTTTTTAAGCAAGGACAGATTAAACTGATCAAAAGTCACGGTAAAGGGATTCATATTTCATAAAGTTTTCTGTTTCAAATAAATGCTGTTAACCTTCTATTCAAAAAAAGAAATATAGTTTCTACAGAAATATAAAGCAGAACAATTGTTTTTAACATTGATAATACTATGGAATGTTTGCCAAATCAGCATATTTGAATGATTTCTGAAAGTACTTGTAATACTGAAAATTTTTTATTTGTGTCATAGTTCTAGCATCACAGGAATAAATGACTTCTTGAAATGTATTAAAATACATTTATTTTAAAATCTATACATATTTCTTATTTAGTACTGTTATCAGTAAGTGCAGTTACAAAGCAATTATTGGACTGTAGTCTGGAATCTTTTTTGTGACTTAACCACTGGCTGTATTTGTGATGATCTTGGGTTGTTCATTGGTTGGTTTTAAAGCTTTATCACCCCTCTGACTGCAGTTACAAAAAGAAAAACATCACAAAAAGCCTCCTGTTTAGCATGAGTTCATGTTTTGATTATGGCTTTAACACAACATCAGTATTTGGCATGCGTCATGGTGCTTTTTGATAGCGGTGCGTATCTAGTAATTCTCTGCATCTCACAGTTCTTTTTCATCTCTGCATTATTTTCCTCAGAATCCTGTTCAGACAAGAAGAAATGCTGCCAGTTGAAGCCTAGTCTCTGATAGCAGTGGAGAACAACCTGTCTACTTCCCGGAAGAATACACGACTTCTCTGATCTGGTAAGCACAAGCAAGAAAACTCAAGTTCATTTCCATAGTATAGTCTTGAACAGAACTAACTGTTGAGGGAGTGTTGCATAGTATTTATTTAATAACTTTTTTGTTATTTATATAATTAATTCTATTTGAGGTATTTACCATAAGTATATACCGTGCCCTACACTAAAATTGGCACCCTTGGTAAATCTGAGCAAAGGTGGCTGTGAAAATAAATCTGTATTGTTTATCCTTTTGATCTTTCGTTCAAAAAGTTAACACAATTCTAACGTGTCATTGGTTGGGACTTCCACTTGGACAATAAGCCAAACACAAACATCAAGATAAACACAAGAATAAGGCACAAAATGAAGCTTTTGCCATGGCTGTCCAAGTCCTTTGACCGGAACCCTGCAGAAAATGAGTGAGGTGAACTAAAGAGGAGAAGCACCATCATGGAGCTGGTATTCTGAAGGATCTGGAGTGATTCTGGATGAAGGAATGGTCTCTTTTCTCTTATCGGGTGTTCTCCAAACTCTTCAGGCATTACAGGAGAAAAATCAGAGCTGTTATCTTGGGAAAAGGACGTAGCAATAATTGGGTGCCAATAATTATGGCTAACAAGTTTTTCTCCCCATTTAACATTTTTTCTGTCAATTTTGTGAATTTTTTGAATGAGAGATCAAAAGGATAAACAATGCAAATTTATTTTCACAGTCACCTTTGCTTAGATTTACCAAGGGTGCCAATATTAGTGGAGGGCACTGTACAATTATATACCATGTTTCCCACTTTTTACACCAAACATCAGTTGCAGCTGAACATTACACTAAACATAACCGCAAATAAATAACTAATAATTGATCATTCATAGGTTAGACATTTTTGGATGCTGTAAACATGCTATAATTGAATTAAAACACACTTAAGAAGAGTGCACTTCGCAGCTGCATTGGTTGTTTCTGTATAAACTTCTTAATGTTTAGAACACTTTAGAATATGTAACACTTGTTAACTATTAACTACAACTTTTACATCAATGCTTATAGTTAGTAAGGTAGCTGTTAAGTTTAGGTATTGGGTAAGATTAGGGATCTAGAATAAGGTCATGTAGAATAAAGCATTAATATGGGCTTAATTAGCACTAATAAACGGCTTATATTCTAGTAATATGCATGCTAATAAGCAACTTATAGGTGTAACCGTAAAATAAAGTGTTACCACGCTTTGTTATGGGATCTTACTAGAAGGTGTCTGTTGGACAACACTGGGTTTGATGGCTGCTTTCATCACATTCAGTGTTTAAGAACCTCTTTGAATAATATCAAGAGCCACTTGAATTAGAATAGAGAGTATGTTAGGAACTGGCTGCGATTCCTGTTTTCCTTCCCTCCAATACTAAATCTGTTCTCATTTTAAGTAAATACGGACTCCAATCTCCACTTGCTCCAGTCACCCTAGGAATGAATGTGCCCAAGGGGACGCTAGTTTCTCATTCAGCCCGAGTATGCAGGGTGGGGGGTGTGGAGAGAAGTGTGTGTAAGTGCACTTGAGCTACTGAACTCACGCAGTGCGACAGTCAAGTGCACGACCAACTAAAAGCCGCTCGCAGTGAAAAGTCCCTCTCGAAATGTTTGTCTGAATCTCGTAATTTCCCTGAATGCGTGTATTGTAGACTCATTCCAGTAATTCAAACCTTTATTACAAACTGACATCCTTTGCATGTGTGCTTGACGGAAACAACAGATTGTGGGGGAAGGGTTGGCTACGTGTCTGGAGTAGAACGGAAGATGGGAATGGAGGAGGTCATTAGCATTCCAAGAGAGTGTTGGCGTCTGGTGGAGCAGGGCCATGCTTGGCTGCCTGGCACGATAGGGCAACGCGGTGGCCATTAAGGCAGAGGGGTTTGGGGGTTAGGGCCTATGGAGGGCACTGGTACCCCCTGCATGGGTGCAATGAGAGGCCCAGGGCAGGTGGTCTATCAGGGACAGTGGCCTGGAAGGCCAGGACAAATTGGTATAGGGAGGCTCATTTCCCAAACTCAGCATGAGGGACGGCACAGCAACTCCATGAGAGTGAAAAGGGGGGAATGAAAGACTCCCAAGGGCATCGGCATATGAGTGATGGGCTTGCCAAGAGGTTGGTCAGTTGGTCATGTGTCAGTGGGTATAAGTTGTGTTGACCCTTAACTTTGTGTCACATTACTATAAAAGGGTTAGTGTGGAAAAAAACATTTAATGCTCACATTGCTATTTTTGTGGTGAACAATTAATCTGTGCATGTTTGAATGATTGCCTTTGTAATCTTTACTTTAAATCTGAAAATGTTCCTCCCCTCTGAAATGACGGGTTTTCTCCAATGACATCAGTTTGACAACTTGGCATGAGCATGACGTCCTTAACCACACCCCTGAACTGAATGAAACACCTACTTTACTACATCCAATCAATTTGCAGTAGAAAAAACAAGCCACACCCCCTAGTTTACACTTATTCAATATTCCAGCCCAGTCTCAAGGCAATTCGTACATTCCAAGGTAGGTTAATTCATACAAATTTTTATGACCTCACTCTTGAAGCTTTTTCTTAATCGCACGTATTTTACGAGTTGTCAATTCGTATGAATTTGTACAAACGACCTACACCTAACCCCACCCTTAAACCTACCCATCACTGGGGTTTAGACAAATCGTACAAAATCGTGCGAGAAAGGTTGTATGCATTTGTACAAATTAGCACAAATTTGGAATGTACTTAGAAATGTCTTTGTAAAATACAATCAGTTTAGACCCAGATTTACTAACAGCTTGCACCAGTGTTTTGGTGTTAAAACAGTACTTGTCAGGAAACACGCAGTAAGGAATTAGCGTGTGTGTGTGCATATATATAAATCGTACTTACTGTAGTTTGTTGTATTCAGTTCTTTTTAATGTGATTGTACATTACATGAAGGTATTTTTTCTCCTTTCTGTTAATATTTTTATTTCAAATTAAATATTTCAGCAATATGATAGTGTCATAACACAGCTTAGTTCATATCTAAATAAAAAAAAAAGGCATCATTCTAAATCTTTGTTGTAGACACTTTTTCTGTTTTGCACTCGTAATTTGCTAAACTCAGACTTTAAAGCCAATGTGAATTGCTGTTTAAAACTCATTTTGTTGACATATTTTTAGAGTCAAACAAGGAGAAAAACATGTAAAATTTTATTTTGATAGCAGATATTTTAAAATATAATAAGAAACCATTTTTACTTTTTTTTTTAATACCAAAAAGGCGGTGCTTCACATTAATATTGAACTGTCCTGTAACCACACGACAACACTGAGGGCAAAAAATGTTAGCAAGAAAATGCACACTAACTGCCAATCAGAAGATATTTGATGTATGTACAGTTACATGGCACATAATAAAGAACCAAGGAAATTCCACTATGTGCATCGACCGTCAAAATGTCCTTTGACATGTCGCTTATCGTGTATGACTCATATTTTATACTAACCATGTCTCATTCACAGCTGGTTGGGACAAAACTAAGATTAACATGAAAGAGAGCTTTTGTGGCATTGTGTGTGGTTAGGGCAAGCTGTTAGTCATTGATTCTATTAGTAGGCCGAATTGCAGCTCGGTTTTTCTCTCTCGGTCCATACAAGTATCACATGAGTCATATGCCAGCTTACATATGATTTAGGGAAAGAGTTTTAGTTAAGTATGTATTTCTCATACATCTTCGCCAAGCGACGACACATGCCCCCATGCATCAATTCAAGAGTTTCAGTGAATGACATTTATTCATCTTTCTCAGACCTGTCAGCCGGTTTCTAAAGGCTGTTAAAGTGAAATCCATCAGAATCGCTGCAGTTCAGCGAGCTCAAAGCCATTCTGGACGAGGTAGCCATGGGAATGTGGCATTTAAAGGGATAGTTGGGTCTCAAAACAGCACCGACCAATCAGACAAGAGGCTTGATTGCCACAGATTGTCTCCTTGTTTGTTGAAAAGGGTAATAAAATAAACATATTGGGTAAAATGCCCATGAGTGATGTGTTTATTTATTTATTTATTGACATTGAGTTTATAAAATCCAGCGTGTGACAACTTTATTAACCTAGCAGAGATTTATTTTAAAAGCTGTACTTTTTTTTTACTTAAATGTTGTTGTTTTTTTTTGGCGAAGGACAAGCGTGCTATCACTCTTTTGTCAGAGGATTATTTTCCTGCATGACACTTTTGATAAGTGGATGGATGGGTGTAAATCTCAGCTCTGTTGTTGGGGGGAGTATGACCTGTCATTCAACACATAGATTGCATACCTGTGCCTGCGGAGATTGAACTCAACTTGTTCTTGAGAATTTTTATCCTTCCTGCTTCAGCCGATCTTCTCCTTGTAAATTGCCTCTCTTTGATTGCTAGCCCGCAAAGTGAGTTTGCTGTGTTATCATTTGTTTGCTGAATATGCCATCTAGTGCATGAAAACACTGACACAACTCATGAAAAGATATGTTTGTTCGCTCACTAGATCTTTCTGTCGCTCCTTGAGGGTCCTGCAGGGCATGCTGCTCCAGAAATGTGCGTCTCTTCAAAACGCTTTTTGCTACAAAGTCCTTCTGTCATCAAGCATGTGTTTGCTACCTGTAGAAAGTTGATGTAGTGTTTTCTTGCTACCATTCTTGTTCTTTTACACTGATTTCAAATACACAGGTGTAGTTTTATTTGATAGTACATCTTTTAAAGCATTTATAAGCATCCAGCGCACCTTTGTTTGAAATGCTTCCCTTTTTCAGGTCTGTCCTTCAGTATAACCTCAGGTCAGCGGCCTTGTCTTTGCGTTAATTCCTTCTTGTCGCATGTCGTGTTCAGACATCAGTGGCAATTAAAGGCGAAGGCTGTCCAGATGTGTGGCTAAGAGTAGGGGTAGAGGTAAAGTGGACACACTTGTGGCCATATGGTGGAGTTTCCCTCAGCCTTGCACTCGTAATTTGCTAAACTCAGACTTTAAAGCCAATGTGAATTGCTGTTTAAAACTCGTTTTGTTGACATATTTTTAGTCAAACAAGGAGAAAAACATGTAAAATTTTATTTTACAATAAGACCAGGAACATGTGTTTAGAAAGTACATATTAGGAATGTATGATATAATGGACTTATCAGCTGATATATTACAGATTGTTTTATTTATTTAGCATTTTGGCAACTATTGGAAATTTAATTGTGCTTTTTTTTTTTTACATATGTGACCCTGGAACACAAAAGCAGTCATAATTGCCTCATCTGAAACCTGAATAAGCAAGCTTTCCATTGATGTAAGGTTTGTTATGATAAGACAATATTTGGTCGAGATGCAACAATAAGAAAATCAGAAATCTGAGGATGTAAAAAAAAAAAAAGAAAAAAAAGTTGTCCATATGAAATTCTTAGTAATGCATATTACTAAACAACATTTAAGTTGTAATATATTTATGGTAGAAAATGTACAAAATATCTTCATGGAACATGATCTTTACTTGATTTTTGGCATAAAAGAACAATTGATAATTTTTACTCATACAATGCATTTTTGGCTATTAAGATTGTTTTTATGGTCCAGGGTCACATATTAGATTACCTTGGCTCTCATATAACACTAACTTAAAGTTAATCTCTAATAATTTACTTAAATTAGCAAATCTCAAGATTTGCTCTAATGCTCATTATAATGTTGTGTTTAAGTTATGGGCTATAGCATGAATATATATATATATATATATATATACTGTATGTATATATCTGCTCATTAGTATTTGCATCCCTAAAAAAATGCAGTTTCTTGAATGAGTTGAAAGTGCACGTCTATAGTCACTTCCAGTCAAAACAAATGCATACTGCCTTTCAGTATGATTAAAAATTCATACAGTAAATATGCTCATATGCTTCTAAAATGTGGAAAAGATGCACACATTTCCACATACTCAGACATACATTCCTACATATAGCTCTGAACTCATTGGCACAGCGTGGCTTGCAGACACAGCCGGTTCCACTGGCAGCCCAACTGCTGACGCTGTCACCTGTCTATGTGGATAAAGGTGATTTTGTTAGCACAGCCGTGCTGAGGCACTGGCATACCTCGCCCACATTCGTCCTCTGATAGGGACTGGGGTTTGTAAAAAATGAGCCAATAGCTCTATATAATGTTTTTTAGCTAGGTCTGTGACTTTAGCATAATGTGCGCTCATGTTATTAGGTTAAATATCACAGGATATGTTCTTTTAAAGTAATACTATATATGTACTGTACACACATCTTTTATATTGTATCTTCTGAAATTATTGCAAATATCTAAATTTGTCAGCCTTCCAGATGTAATGGAATAGGGATGTATGAACACACACCCCCATCCCTAAAAATAATTATAAAAAAATTAAAGCTGCAACATTTGGCGCTGTTGCAGTAGGCTGTAAACATATTAAAAATTAAATTGCACCTACAGGCTTTGAAGTTGCATTTTTAATCTGCGATCTCACAACTTTATTCATGTTCACTCTCTCTCATTTCTAAGGTGCTACGATCGGAAATTAGGTCAGTGGTTTAACTGTCAAAGTATGCATGTTGTGTAGCAGAAAATACATCACAGCACATCACAACAATCAATCAATAAGGTGTTTTTTAATTTTTTTATAACTTTTATGTTATTTTTTGTTGTTTGGAAAGTCCTATAACTATTTTGCTGCATGTTTTACTGTGTATTGTTATGTGTCTGACCAGTAAAAATTACAGGGGTCATTTGATGTTGCTAAAAAGCACATTGTTTTGTGTATTTGGTGTAATGCATTGTGTTTATGTTTAAAAAAACACATTATTTCCAGATATTGTACATTATTGTTCCTCCCCTAAGCTCCGCCCTTCCAAAACGGGTCGTTGTGCGAGGTGTGCTTTGATTGGCCAGATATCCAATGCATTGTGACTGGCTGAATATACAGTAGCAAGCGTGGACAAGTCATAATTTTTTATAAAGAATATCTCTTTGGTTTTGAGGCTTTAGTCTTTTTCAATTTTAGGGATCTTATCTACTAACAGCTTGTAACACTCCAAAGAGAAAAGAAATCTTGAAATTGCATGATATGACCCATTTCAATCATTAAGCATCACTGTTAATCAAGGTTAATAATGATTTATAAATATATAATTGTTCATGTTTTTCATAAACTAAGTAAAAATGTGAAAATTAAATACATACAAAAATGAAAACAACAAAAAATATCATAAAAATTTACCTTACTTTTAAGCTTCTGAAGTTCATGATCATACATTTGAAGGACTTTTTTTGGGTACTGTGTGTGGTCACGTCTTTAAGTTCAATTTAAAATGCGCAAAATGCAGAGTGTCGTTGGTTTTCGCTAATTGATACTTTTGGTGAACTTGGCTCCAAGCTGGTTTCTTAATGCTGCTGTGCAATGGAGTGAGGTTGTTTAATTTTCTGTGGGAGAATCTAATTGAGAGAAATTACGCCATTGTAAGTTTATGCAGTCCCTGCTGTGTTTTTCAGGATCAGGTTGTTTCATGTCACTTAACAGATGTTCAGTCAAGAGTGCCGTTTGCAGCCTTTAATGTGGCTTTTTACAGCCATCGAGCCCGTGTTTATTGGCTTACATGTTTATGGCGATGGTCGTCGCATGAATTTCTTAGCAAAATGGGCACTGTGTGGTCCGACACTTATTTAGCGACCCGTCAGAGAGCAATTTAAGTGGACACAGATGTGCCCATGACACAGGCCAGCTGTGACTGGCAACGACAACATTTGCAAAAACAGCGAAAAAAAGCACATTATTAGCTCTGTGTAAATTCAAGGTTTAAGTTATCATTTGTACTGATTACATTAAAATGCAGAAAATATGGAAACAAGACAATGAAGCATGTAATCGCATGCATGTGATTTGCTAGAGATGCGATGTGTGGACAAATGAACCTCCTCACCCTCTGTCCCGTTGGCATCGCGATCCCCTGAGGCTCGAGCCATATGGGTGGCTGCGAATGGACTGTTAGAGCAGACGGCGGCTGCAGCGCTCCTCTTTGGCGCAGGTGGCATGGTGGCACCGGCTCAGGCCGATGGATCCAAGAGAGCGCTGCTTAGTCAGCCCACCATCTCCCTCAAGGGGTCCGGGCCCTCACACCGCGCCTGGTGCTGCCAGTGCCAGCTCACACCCACCTGCTGGTCAGGAAGCAGTTAAGATGAGGTCCGTCTATACAGACTGTCAGTGTCTTAGTTTACTGGTAAAGAAACAGAGAGGGAGCTTCTACTCTACAGCAGGGATATATATATATATATATTAATATATATAAAAATGGTTTTCGGAACTTGTGTGCTGTGCAAACTGCAGATCGTGCCCTTATATTATTCCTAGTTGCTGAAGCTTAGACCTTCACCATACTTTGCTCCTCCTCGTTTCTTAAAACCGCTCTTGGGAAGATGTTAGAGCACGACAGGGCAGCTACTGATAGGGATAACGGCACCTTGCAGCTCAGCTCATAGGCTACACATTAACAAGGGGAGCACCCTGCCACCCTCAATAATACCTTCAGCTTCCTCTTATCGCAGTGTGCTCCCCTGCCATCGCTCAGAGGGAAATTTAGACATCACTTCTTATGTCTACCTTCCCCCTTCACGCACACACCTCCTTGCATATAAATGCACTTGGGTGCTGTCTTGATTGATGGCAATTAGCATTTGGTAATGATAACAGATGTTTGTGGTGCCAAGAGGCTAGTACCTGCCGCCCACTCCGCCATCTGCTGTGGGCATCAGGGGCCTGGCACAAAGGCTGGCTGGCACTGGATAGTAAGCAGGGTGGAGAGGGCAAGATGAGGGGTGGTACATTGTTGTTGTCCCCTCTTTATTTGACATGAGGAGCAGGGCCAAACTGCAGGGGATTTCCTGCGAACGCTGTGTCACCTGGTGCCGCTGAGTACATTTGGACAGGACACACGTGTTTTGTGGGCATGTATTATTTATTAGTCTCTTAGGACTCTGAGTGGGAGTGTGAAATATGGGACTGTTAAATAGCCATAATGTTCCGAATTTCAACTTTCGAAACTGCACTGTGCAAATTACAGAAGCAAATGGACAGATGTCGAAAAACTGAGCATATAGCATGTAGTTATTCAACGTACTCTATGTATTTTTTTAATTGATCGCTATATTAAATCTAGTCAATTATCATCTTGCTAGAAACCCTGATGGCTTTGCTCATCTCAAAAAGCTGCAGAGCAAGCGCCTAGTTTGGCTGAGGATACACTTTGTTAGAAGATGAACTAAAGTTGGCACAACCTCTTATCTGTTGCCCTCAAAGGACTGAGTAAAAAATATGGGGATCAACTGTGTTTAGACTTTGATTGGTCTTTTTTTCTTTTTGCTTATGTCAACTAATTGTATTTTTTTTCTCAGAGGCAAAGCACTAATTCTGCTTTTGCTTGTTAATTTTGACCCTCTGCATGTCTTCTGGAAGCTTTTCCTTTCACTCAGAGCTAGAAAGGGGGCCATACATCCACCAGAATTGAGATTTGAGTTATTTTGCACAAATGTTATTTTAAATTAAAACATATGAATACAATACAAGCAAAAAAATGTGTGTACTAGGAACAAATTTACCATGAGACCAGGAACATGTGTTTAGAAAGTACAAATTAGGAATGTATGATATGGAGTTGTATAATCAGGTAATATTATGAATTAAAATTTTTAATTGGGCTTTTTTAACATATTAGATTACATTGGCTCTCATCTAACGCTCACCTAAAGTTAGTGTTTAAACACAATACTAATTCTCTAATAATTGACTTAAATGAGCAAATCAAGTTTATTTTTCTTTTCTTTTTCTTTTCTTTTCACTTTGAGCACTGTCCTCACAAGTTCTTTTAAGATTGTAATATCGATTACCTGTTCAAGATGAAATGCGTTCAGTTGTGCACAAAGTCAACACTCAGAAGACATCCAAGCAAGAAGTTTCACACCTAAATATTTCCATGCTTTCTAGAGAAGTTTTAGAAACCCTAGGCACTTCAATCCTGTAGCGTTCAGCTAGTGTCATTTATTTTACTTTTCTTTTTGGTCCATCAAAAGTTCTGTGATAAGTTTTTGGCGGTATATTTCAGGCTGTCTTCCACAAACAATACAGTACACCGAGGGGAATTCACTAAGACTGAATAGATTTGCCGATTTGCACATACTTTCTGCATAGTGCCTGATTCACTAAAAGAATTATGCAAATGCAAGCGAAGGGTTTTTCACACTTAAAGTGAATTGCACTGACAATGCAACCAGAAGTCATTCATTTTTAATGCGAGTTGGCATTTTTTATATAGCAGCATGAGCAATATTGACTGTTAATTAATTGTTAAGTTCAACTTAATGCAAACGAGTAATTGGATGACTACCAATAGGAAAACATTGGAGCTCACATGATCCTTTTTTTCATACCCTATTTTCAATACAATATGGCTTTTCTTTCAAACTGAAATGGTCCTTCTTGTGTGTTCACATGCAGATATGAAGGTGAATGTGTTCACCTTTTTTCTCATGGCAGATACCAGGCTGTTGTTCCCTGTCAAATTCACTCAACAAGAAAACGTGTCCTATGTATCACACCCATCTCTGTGAACAGCTGCATTCTCAAACACGCTCTCTTTCACAGGTCTCACTCACTCCGATTTTCGCCGTGCAAAATCAATACTCTAATCTTCAGCCCAGCCCTTCTCAATAAGTCTATATTTCTCACACTGCTCAAATAAAGGTGACCTCTATGAGCCATTGGTATTAATATCCCAAGCTGGCACATAGGTTATGCAGTTTGCTTTTAATGTTAGTATTTGGCTGTCTGTCATTCACTAAAAATGCGTGTGTAAGTATAAATGATGTGAACGTATTCGCATAGTAGAAAAAAAATTACTTATTTACATTTTTATTAAAATGCATCTAGAAGTTTCTAAATTTTAAAACCAACTTGAACCACATAAACACAAAAAGTAACATGTTTTATCAAAATATTTGTTGTTTCATGCTAAATTTGAATAATTACTACTAAATTACACAGTAATTCATCACTAACTGATACATAATAATTAAAGAGGTGTAGTGACGAGCAAAGAGCATGTTAGCGTTTCTCCTGGTGGAAACTTGAAAATAGAAGTCACCTTGTCATAATTCAGCATAGCGAATAGCCACAATGACTTACAAAACACCTAATGAATTCTTCATGTCATTTGCAAAATGCTTTGTTTGAACTGTGCGTTAACAGTTTGCTTTTGCGTATGACGAATTAGCAAATGAATTCAAAGTGCTGGGGCAACTTCAAATTGACTTTGGTTTTGTTTGAGCTCATTTTCATTTCCCTCCATGGAGAGTCGACCAACTCGGTAAACATGCTTGAATGAAGGAATTCTTCAGCTGTCACTCAAAAATGTAATTAACGTACATTATTCTTTCAGAAATTCATAACCTTGAGCCAAGACATACAAATGAGGATTGAAAAGAATGATTTATAGCACTAATACGACACAGAAGGAATGGCTGTGCTTGTACCAAAAGGAAGAGGATGTAGCTTCTGTGTTGGCATGTTTCACACTGTTTGTGCTAATATTGACATAGGAAATTGAGTCTACTAGGTAAAGTGTCCTTGACTAGTTAATGCTGCGGTGCTTTCAGAAACGCAGGTTTAAACAGAAAGGGTCAGGGGTTATTTCCGTCAATAACCTCTTTTTAAAATCGTTCAACATTCTTGACTGGGCTGAAATGTGCTTGCAGGCTCTGGTTACAAATTATTACCATCTAGGAATTACATGGGAGCGGGACAATGCATGTTGATCCTCTGCGGAACATGCAGTGGGTAATTTAATCTTGTAACATGAAGATTATTTTTGATTGCAGTGCAGTTTGATCTGTTTGTCTCTTTAATTTGGCTCTAACCAGCTGACATTTTCACAGTATTTAATAAAAGCTGCACTCGATTTGTGGCCGGGTGACAATCTTTTATTTACTTGGTGTGGATAAAACCATTAATTCACGGTAATTAATGAGTGAAATATGGAGGGCGCGGGTACAGCCTCATCCGCTGGGAGGCTTTGTGGAACAGATTCATTCATCTTGATTAGACACACTTAGCTTCGGCTTTCCTTGTGTGGCTTTTCCATTTTAATATCAGCTAGCCACTTGCAAGCCACTCGTCTCGATGCTCAGCAGGCGTCAAGTCTATGGATCTGGTGCCTTGATCGCTAGCCTTTGGTGGTTTGGCCACTACCAGGTTTATAAAAAAGTTTGTGATTTGTTCTGGCCTTTAGCCTCAGTGTGTTTAGAGCAGAGTCAGGCTTTCTGATGAGCTTTGAGGGGATGGACTAACCCTGAGAGACAGGTCATGGATTGAGTTAATGGTGTCTCTGTGACTTGGTGCAGAACAATCGCTGGAGGGACGAGGGGCATTTTTGTCCAGAGTGTCAAGGGCGTAAATACACATTGTCCGAAATTGTGGGACTGTACACAATCCCAGTGTCAATTTATCCGTAACAGCCCTTAAGAATTGTTGTTGAAGTGAGAGGGCTAATTTGACAAGACGGGAATTAACACCTTTCAAGGAATCTGGCACATTGGCATAGTTAGAGAAGATCCAGAAACAAGTGTAGTCCTGAAGGCCGGTTGACCACTTAAAGAGACAGTTTATCCAAAAATTTTAATTCTGTCGTATTTTATTATGAACAACTTTAGGTTGTTCCAAATCTGTATGACATTTACATTTATATTACTGAATAATTACAGTCATTATACACAGCCATATAATAGTGATATTGGGTGGACAAATCGGAGAATCACTGAATCAATTGAATCTGAAACTGATTCATTGAAAAGATCTGGATAAAAATAAACCTTTGTTTTCTGTAATCACAAATTAGACATTGTTGCTTTCATAAATTGTAATTAACATGCCAAACAGAATAATATTGAGCTTTTGTGTCCACTTTGTATTTTTGTCTCTTTTTTTGAAGTGTGAGAGTTCCAGTCTCTATTCTTCATAATTGGATTGAGAAAAATAAAAACTAAAACAACCAATACCGTTTCAATATTTAATTCCCAAGTCATACATACATTTGGATGAAGGTGAGGAATTGACAGAATTTTAAAGTGCCCCTTTAAAGCATCAATATCTCTTTCAGAATCCTGGTAACAAATTTTAATAACCTGGAGGCCTCTGAAAAAAGAACCAAATATCAGATTTATCCAGAGATATAGACCCCTGGAATTAACTTCAGCTTTCTTCATTTACCTTTTCTTCATTTACCGTTTGTTTTCACTTTATGTAAATGTCACTCCGCCATCACCTAATGCTCTGAAATCTCTATATATTCGATAGATTTTCCTCAATAGGCAGCTGGAAGGCATCACAGTTACCCAGCATTACATCTCCACAATGTAATCAAGGTAGTGACAATCCCGACAGCTGACCAATCAGATCTAATATATCCCGAGCATGGAGAACTGCTCTGTCAGGAGAATCAGCCTGGGCTGTATTAAAATTCGAGATGTGTCTAAAATTGGCCCGGCCTCTGGCTTGTGGTTAACGCGCTCTATCGGGATTCTGCACAGGTCTGGGGACCAATCTTCAGGCCTGATTTATCTGATGTTTTCTAAACAACTGACAGGGGGAAACAAATTCATCTGGGCATTAAAATACAGCAGCAGGCCCCCGGCAGATTCCAGGAAGAGACCTGGCCGTCATTCTGCCGCCAGGCCACCATTAGCTTTATTAGAAATCCAATCCCATCCTCTCGTGTGAACCTGGATCCATAATACACACCTGCCTAACAAAGTAAGCATAAATGTGCATTAAATTGCTAACAGAATGGAGAAAACTGCATCAAAGCCTGTTTCATCTGATTATTTATCAAAAGAAGTAGGCATTGAGATGAAGAATGACAACACCAGAGAAAATGTGTACCTACTGTGTCTAATGCACACACGGATATTGTATTGTTAGCAATGGTTGGTAATAGTTCATTATAAACAGATTGCCCACAAAATTGTTATATTAAGGAACTGGTTGAAAAGAAATGATGTATGTTGTGTAGTGATCAAAAGATTAACCAGTGACAATGTATAAGCCTGTCAACTAAACTATTGAATGATATGCTGATTAATTAATGCAATTTATAATTATCTATCTGAATGTTTGGTAAGAGAAATACAGCAAATGAAGAAGATTTAGAGCCATTGCTTTGTTTCAGAGGAAAGCAAGGTAGTAATGGTTTTGCAAGGCAATATATTGCTTTTCGGCTTTTTTAATAAAAACCCACTGTTGAAAAGATACTTTACATAGCCTACACTGAACAAAAATGATGAAGAAACAATTTTCCATCATAAATTGTTAGTAAACAGTTAATTACTGTAAAAAAGTAACGTTAAAGTAAGGATGACATTTTGAAGTAGAATGAAGAAATTGTATTTCCTTGCAATCTAATATGGTTTATTTTATTTACAATGTTAAAAAAAAAAAATTTTTGCATACCTTACTGCACGTTTCGCCACAGTTTCAAAGAGAGATGTCTCGTGAACCCTCACACATGTTTATTACGTTGATGTAGGTACATATTTTTGTGTTTTTATTACGTTTGCATCAGGTATGTGTTGCGATGGTTCAGAATTGAAATATCCGGGGACTCTCGCTAAAAGTTAATGCTCTATCATGTTGGAAATATGCCCTACACCAAATCCAGCCTTAAACATACCTGATAGTGTTAACAAATGCAAAACCGATAAAAGCGCATTTATTGATGCAAACGTGCCATTTCAACTACCTTTTATGCAGATATGAACTGTTTTGTCAAACTGTAGTTACACGGAATTCGAACCAGAGCTCCTCGCCTCTCAAGTACTGTACGTCTCTGTATTCCATGAGCAACTGAACAAACCTACCGTCTATGAAAACCCATAGATATGAAGCCGGATATGTGTGATGCTAAGATTCAAAAGCATCCGTTTTCAGATATCCCATATTATTATTGTTTTGAAGTCATAACATGACATTCTTTAAGCAAAAATTACGCTTAAATCAAAACCCTATAAATTTGTGTTAAAATGAATGTTTTACTGCCACTAGTGTTCATTTCTTTTGGAAGCTGCAGTGATATGTACTTACTGTTACATATTTTGTGTCTTGCTAAAAAGCGTTTTTTCTCATGGCATGTTTATGCCATGAGACCAGGTAGATAGAATCATAGAGTACATGATTAAAATTCAATATATTTGTTTTTAATTCAATAATATGCATTTAAGTCCTAATAAATACATCAAAATATCCCGTATACGCATTTTTGTGTTCCATTTCCATTGTCGCGACCATCCATTTTACCTCAGGCAAAATTAAGAATCTTTCCGTGTGGGATTTTGGACAGTTATTGCACCATATTTTCCATACAACCAGTGCTATAAAACCAATAACTGCCTTTAGTCTCTCCCCGCGCACGTCTGCCTCTTTCCCCCGCCAACAATTGCGTGTTTAATATTGTTGAAGTGCTATTAAATCAGACGTATTTCTTTTGCTCTGAAATGTTGCTATTTTTGTGAGATTGTGTCAGCTTTAAACTAATGCTGAGGAGTAAAGCACAGTGCCTGTTTTGAGCAGAGAAAGCAGCTTTTTAATATGAAACCTAATCCGGAAATATCTTGGCAGTGCACCCTGGCTGTTCTTTAATGTGCGGTTCAATTCTATGCCGATATAGTGCATTAAACCTCTTGAAAATGGCAACTCTGTCTGCTATAAGCTCTCACTCACCGCCTGCTCTCTTGCGAAGTTTTTAAGCGGCAACAATGACGAAGGGGCATCGCATTGTCTCGGCAACACGTGTTGCGGGATAGCCATCTTATCTCCACACTCCAGGCCCATGTAAACACAAAAGCGCTCTTTCTTCCTCTCCTTCTCTCCTCCTCTCCATCCATCGCTCTCACTGATGTGACTCAGAAATGTCCCCGCGAAGCGCTGAGGCGTCGTGTGCGTGTGCGGTTGTGTGTTGTCGTGTAGCGGTGGCTTGTTCGTTCCCTGGCTTCCCCCTCAATCTGCTGTTCTTTGTTTACCCAACAGTTGTTTGACAGAGAGCGCAACACATGCCTATTAGGGCATTTGTGCGGCAGGGAGAGATTACAGCCTCCAGTTCCTTTTTTAAATAAACTCCCACTCACTGCACTGTAATCTGGGTGTGATAATCCCTCTCTATGCCAGCGCTGACAGACAGTGATGGGCGGCAATCTGGTGGAAGGCCTTGCAGTGCTTTTCCCCTTTTTCCCCCTCCTCCACTCCCTCTTCAAGACACAGATGTAAAGCAGCCATTTATTTAGCATTAGAAACATGTTCACATTATGCATTAAAAGTCATTTGTCCGTTTAAATGTGCATTTACAGTAAGAGAGATAGGAGAGATGACATCACCCACATGTGCATACATAATGTGATTTTAATGCTATTTTAAGAGGAAAACCCAAGTAAACACATTACTCTAGTTATTGTAATGTGATCGCACATAAATGTAATTGCATAGATGTAAGTGCATGAGTAGGCAAGTGTAAGGTGGATTGCTCTGATCTTTAGCATTAATGTGAATTAGCATTTATACTGAACAGCATATACTGTAAAGGTGTTTCTATGGTGACTTATTTTTTATGTTTTCCATTTTTTTATATGAAGGTCGCGGTTAAATGTATCAAATGCATTTTTATATATTTGTTTTTCATCCCATTTTTGTATTTATTTAGTTATTGAATTGAGTTTTATTTAACCCCAGCTGTTTTAAATAATAGTTTAAATATACAAATCCATTATATGCTATTTTAAAATATAATTTTATTTAAATCAATATGTTCAACCATTTTAAAAGTGAATATCGTTAAAGAGGAAATGCGAAGGAAAGGTGAGAAAATATGTATGAAGAAAGGTAAATATCACATTTTTTGTTGTCTTTTCCTGTCAAGATATGATCAAAGTGTGAGTGTACAGTAATTAATTCAGTGGGTTTAGTATAAATTTTAGCTATGAAATTTAGCATTAGCAAGATAATTTCATTAATTTTATTTGTCATTTGGGCAAATTATGGAAATACTAGGAAATATATAAAAAAAAAAATTAATTGTGTGCTACTGTATATGGTAAATGCTAGCTACTAAATTATCCTTATTCATTTAGAAAACGTTTAAAATATAACAGAATGTATGGTGGAAATGGCAATAAAGTGAAATGTCAAAAAAATGGCATAAATGAGACAATTATCTTAAATAGGGAAAGTATAAAATTAGGAGGTCCACAAAATCAGTGGTGCTTATAGTTGAGGAAACATGTATATAAATCATATTTCTGTCACTATTGTAACGTTGGAAAATCCTTGGCAAACACTGTGGCTCTTTGCTCTGTCTAAGGTATTTCAATCAGCAGTTTTAATTAGACCGGCAAGGTTTTTGTTCCATTGAAATGGAGATCATTAAGCATTTATCATGTGTAATGAACATTTCGGTCTTTCATTCCCCAATAAGCTTTGCCGTAGCCTTGTAGAGACATGTCATCCACTGTGTCAGCTCCCTCTGATGAATCTTAGCTTTTTTCTTTGTGTTTTAATCACAAATCATGTTGTAATTGCACCTTACAAAGTGCAATTAGAGGGCCAAAGCCTGCTATTTAATCTAGAGCAAAATTTCACCTGATAGCTTGATTTTCATTATCAAAGATGGATAACGAGAGGGAGAGTTGTGCAGCTCTCAGCTCTATCATAAAGGCAATCCTTTTACCTGATCTAGCCCTTCAAAGCCAACTCTCTCTTTCTCTCTCTGTCTTAAAGAAATAACGGTGAGTTTGAGTGCCTTTTTTCTAGATAACAATGATTTTAGAGATTGGGGTCAAAGTATATGTATATATATATATATATATATATATATATATATGTGCGTTTATTTGCAAAACCAGATAACTACTAAAATCATGTTTTTATCATCGTGGTTTTAGTGTGTTGTATTTTAACTGTATTTTTTGTTCTATTTTGATTTAATCAAAATAACCCAACTGCAGTTTAGTTGAGATTAACTGGAATGCACAAAAGCATAAACTATAAATGTTTTTTTAATGTTGCAATAATGCTACTTCGACCTTGTTATCCCCCAAAAAAGTGGATGTTCATTTTGTGTGTTCAAGAAAATCCATGGAATCTTTGGGCACAGTCGGCGCTGTCGGGAATGTTGTCTGATTTGAACAGAGCTGAATGGAGCGCTTTGCTTGATATGCTCAGGATGAATAATGAAGGCTGGATTTGTGTGCAAAAGCTTTGATTTTGAGGATTGAAATCACTGTTGTTGTTATTTGATTTTTTTATGAACAGTGGGCATAGAATATTCAGGCAAGCCCACACACACTAATCTCCATACACCTCGACAAGTTCTTATATAAAATCCACACAGACTCCAAACGTGTGTATGTGCATTTTATTAAACAGTGTATAAACTCTTAAAACTACACTACATCAGTACGCTCTGTAAACACAATACATTACCATGTATTAAAACTGCAGTTATAAGCAGATTAGATTTTCTTCAGCATATGTTACACAATATGTCATTGAATCAATGTGAATTTGTGGGGAAGTTATGTTATTTAAGAACAAAATCACAAATAATGCACTTCTTTTCTCTGTCATCATCACTACTTCTCAGTCTAATGTAAACTGCTTTAATGGCTATAAAACTTAAGATTAAGAAGCAAGTTTGATCTTATGAAATAATACGATTAATTTATTAAAAAAAAAGATTTGAAGTTTAGTCTTACTTCCCCATTTTTTAGTGCATGTAGGACATATGATAGAGTTTTTTCCCTTGTGCAACAATATTTACACCTTGAAGAGCAGAATCAAATACATACATGTACAGTACTAGATTGATCAGTTCAAGTGTCCTGATGGAAAAGGATGGGGAAGATGCTCTTAGCAGGGTTCATGTAAATATGGTGATATTAAATTCAAGGGCTTATGAGAAATCTATTGGATATTTTCAAGGGTCTAACACAAACCAAAAAAAGTCAAAAATTTATTATTGTAAAAATACCGCATTCAGTGTGCAGTTGCCATGAAAAATACTGGCTGTGCAATACTGTACAGTACATCTATCTATCTATCTATCTATCTATCTATCTATCTATCTATCTATCTATCTATCTATCTATCATCTATCTAT